>JAVKPL010013416.1:0-75342 GCA_032173675.1 Gastrolobium villosum | reverse complement strand
AAATTACAACCGTTAGATTGACAAAAATCAATAGTAATAAGATTGGATGTAAAGGTGATAAACTTTTTTTGTGGTAAATAGATCCTTCCCCTTATTTTGATAATTTTTTTTAAAATTTTGCGCCTATTGGGATAACTCTTTTCTAAATGACTTGAACAATTATCACTCATAGATTCTTAAAGAAAGAAGGATCATAAAATATACGTATGGATCATTATCAAAAAATTTCAGATACACAGAATCCCTTAAAATGATAAGCATATAGAGCATACATGCTTCTTTTTTAGAAGAGATTATGCTAATAACATTATGGCAATAAAATTTCCATTAAACTTTTATTCTAGCAGCTGAGACATAAAATAAGTTAGGGCCTACCATTTTATTTTCTCTCAAATATTTCACCTTTCTCTCACATATTTCACCTTTTTCTCTCTTCATTGTTGCGTCTGCTACAAGAAGGAAAGTAAAGAAAGTTCTGCTGCAACAACAGAAGTTTTATTCCTTAACATTATACTAGGTTTTTGGAAAGAAAAAAGAAACTTATAGAGTATTCATGGAGATAAGAACACACTAATTTTATTTCTATTTCAATATCTTCCATCTTATAAATAACAAGTTTCATTTTATAAAAAAAGGAAGTAGAACATAAATGTCAAATCTTACATCATAAGCAGACATAATAATGACACATCAACAATTACTTTTAACAAAATATTACAATCCAAGGCCCAAAAAGTAACCTTTTTGACAAAACACTACCATTGTAGTTAAAATCTCGATTTATCACTATGATTTTACGTTTTTACGATTTTCTCCATCAAAACGATTTTACTAATATTGCAAATGCTTTTACGTGTTGGCGATTTTTTATGATTTTTTTACATTAGTAATTTGCGTTTTATGATTTTTTAATCCGGTTTCAATTTTACTTAAGATCTTGATTTTGACAACATTGAACACTACAATCCAAAACAATAAAGTAACTTTTGACTTTAGCACGCTACAATCCAAATCATTAAAGTAGCTTTGTCTAAAGTGACTTTTCTAAAAATGACTTTTTTATTTTAAAAATGATTGTGAGGATTGATTACGTGGGTGTCAGATTGAGCTCTCTCCTTTGTTCAAAATTAAGATTGCCATAAAAAGTACCATACTAAGACTGATTAGCTTTTATCTTTTCATGTATGATCTCATTCATGACCTCCGCATTAGGATATTGAGAATCTTCAAAATAAGAATTGAACCCTCGAGGTCTAACTAGTTCATCAACAATATTATGAAAAGGAATTACTGCTTAGCCTTGTGATGAACTTGGGCTGATTTGGTCAGGATGTGTAACGGTATATCCAAATGTTAAATACTTCTTCAAATTATTATTTATTGTCATCAAATGTTATTAATTTAATCTCAATTAATAATAACTTTATAACTATTTTGATGTTAAAAATTATTCAGGCACCTAATTGATGTAATAATATTTTAAAAACTAAATTAATGTTCTAAGAAAATGGGTATAAAAAAAAATTGGAGTTCTCATTTCTTACCACGTGATACAAATGTGACATTTTTCATAACTCAGTTGAACAATTGTTGGGTGAATATATAGTTTTATGATTATTCCAGGTCAAATAATCAAAATTAGAAAATAATGCATTCTTAAAAGGCTAGTTGTGAAGCGGGAAAAATCATTCGTTTTAATATTTCTTTCTCAAGATCAATTTTTTTTTTAAATTAGTAATTTACTTCTCAAAATTTGTCTCAATTTAATCATTTGTGTACCGTTTGTGCAGAATATGGGAGTGAGATGCATCGTTTAGTATTCAAAATAAAGTATTTAATCACAATACTAAACCAAATTTAAACTTGTAAAGATTGTTTAAATTTTGACCCAGTTCTAATGATAATATGTTGAATTGGGTTAGATATAGAACTAGAGACATTGTGATACTGCATAACATTCTAAAGAATTAATTATTAAAATTTGTGGATTGATTAGCAAAATCTCAAGTTGATGATTTAATATAAAACTATATCCGTGGAGTTTGTGACTATGAACTAACAAAAATAGCATAATCTAAATAAAATGTAATGCTAGACATAATTGAATAAACTAGTAATTTAACAAATCGTGAATGTTGTTATATATAAAACTAGTTGACATGAAAAACAAATCATTCAATTGTTTGTTTCAAAATGAACTGTTAGTTTTCTCCATATTCATCAGCTTAATAGTTTAGCTTTATAACATCACTTAGAAATTGCAACAGTCGAGAAACCTGAGACTCCATATAATTTTTGCTTGTAAGTTGCAAGCACCAAATGTTGACAACCTGAGCTTCATGCATGATTGCATGTAGGAACATAAAGATCATTGCAACTGAAGAATGATATAGATAAATGTACTGTACAGGCTATCGTAGAACACTTTCGGATTAAGCATCAGCATCAAGTAGAACATGCTTCACAATTACACCTTATAACTTGTCCATCCACTGAAGGATACTGTCTTGAGAACAAAATTGCAAATTCTGCATGAAAAATGAGAATCACTGAGCAATGAGAGAATGATAATATAGTGGAAAACTATAGAAGATTGAGATGATGCTTACAGAAAGATCAAAATCTGGAGGAGTATCCAATTTAAGGGTGTCAAGAAAATTTTTGCACTGCAAGCAAAGTTGTTGAAAGTGGTAGAGTTCAATCCAGAATCATTTAAGAGGGTAGAAGAATCTAACATCTCCTTGCATAATAAGATGTCTTCCAAGCCATCAAAGTCACAGTTTTCAACAACAACATGTGATTCACCAGCTAACCATGGAGGTTCACCGGTATTGTCCTCATTTTGAATAACAGATGGTGGGGCATGTGATTTTCCAGGTATAGACTTGGCATCCTAATTCATAAATATTGACATTTCAAAAACAAACCAAAGAATGTAGTTGTTTGGAAACAGAGTGTAAAAAGGTTTTATGACTTTACTTCTATTCTCATTAGTACTTAAAAACAAATTTTAAGAAAAAATCAAGTTCATTGGTTTTTCTAGATGTACCCATCAAATGTTTTGTAGGACTAGAAGTCGAAATACAAATGCAATCTTAAATGCTATGCTTGTTTCTGAGGTAGAATGTTGTATTTGATTTTTCTTTTTCATTTGAATTTCATACAAGATGATCATCATAGCTTCCTCAAAGCTTAAATTAATCATCAAGGCAAACTAAATGTAAATAGAATGGCTACTACACACCTGGCTGAATGAAAGAAGTTCATTTTCATCAAAATTGTCATCACAATCAACACATTTGCCTGAACGAGGTCGACTGGGAGGATTTGGTTTTCGGGTTCTTGGACTTGTTTGTGGTGCCATGTCAGAATCTTCAACCACTGAATTCTCTTCATTTGTCTCAGTCTGCTTATTCTGTTGATAAAAGATTTTTGAAACCACATATTCACCATCCTTCTCATCTTCTTCACTCCCTAGATGGTACTGATGTAACACCCAATTGGATTTGTATGGCTTGGACCCTTTCTTAGATCTTATATAAAGTACCATGATCTTTTTAAAGCCCTTATATACTCCATCTTCTATTACAGGTTTGGTTTTACCAGTCTTGTGCCAGCACACATGCTCCTCAGTCAAACCATGTTGATGATGAATCTTTCTACGCTTTCTTTATCCAGTAGCATATGCATTAATTGTTCCGTGAAAGAAATGGACACTACTCCCATCTTTCTTAGCACCTAAAACAATACAGGTATAATTTGATTAGAGAAGGTGCTCCAGAAAAAAATGCATTTAGTCTGGAATTGGTCAGACCAACTTGCAAATTCAATAGTCAGGATCTATGTAACACTGACACCGACACGGGACACGAGATACGACACGACATGAAACTCCGATACATTAATTCTAAAAAATGTTAAATTTCGATAAGTTTGGACAAATTTTGATATTATATAATATTTTTTATTTTTATAGTGTATATTATATTTAGTATTTAATAATTTAACAAAAAAATAAAGTTAAACTTATAATACCCATCAATTTTGCAAAGAAACATAATATATTCCAAATGTTTATATTAAACTCAATAAAATCGTAATAGTAATATAATGAATCTAATAGTTGGAACTCAAAATGATACGCAACGTAACCTTTGAACCTTTTCTGAGTCTTTGCAACGAGTATTGAAGTGTCGGAGTATAGGTGAGTGTCAGGAAGTGTCGGACATGACACGTCGGGATTTTTGAAGTGTCGGTGCTTCATAGGTCAGGATTGTATAAAGTGAATTAGAAGATAATTATTAATATCTTCCTTGCCCACTAAGTCAGGAACTTCTTTGATATTTTTGTCAGGTTTAGCATATTGACTTCATTTTATTGGTGTATTAGTCAATTGAGTGTTGTGAAAAGAATGGTAAATGTTTAAATATCTGAAAGGAAAAGATCAGAGAACCCTCACCTGGAAGATTTTCAGGATGTGTGTAGCAAATACCCTGGTCTCCTTCTATAGTTGGGATGAACTCATGGATAAACATGTGCTGCTCTTTGTTTCTATAACACCTCACAATTCTAAATTAAGTAATTAAAGTGTTAAGTGAGTAATTAAGTGAAGGATTAGTGAAAATCCCAAAGATTAGGCCAAAATACAAAGAAAGGGCAAAACGGTAATTAGCCAACACGCAAACCTAGGAAGATAAAAATTGAGCAGAAGGTCTCAGATGATAAAAATAAGCCTGTAAATGGATTCAAAACGGAAAATTGAGTGGACAGGCAAGTTTCAGAAAAATCAGTGAATAGTTTTTTTCGCGGGTAAAAATACCGCAGTCAGATTGCACCGTAAAACGTGCCAGTGGAATTTTGAGCTCTAGGTTTCAAATATTGATTTTAAATGGTCCATAGAAATAGGAAATATGATTTCTGATAATATTTGAGGGATTTAAGTCAATTTTTGGAAGCGTGTCAACGGAGCGCGCTATAGCTTAAAGCAGTGTTTTTCCCAAACAACCGGAAAGCTCCGGATTTATCTGAGTGAGTATAATTAAAGGACAATGGTTAATGTTAAAAATTAGAGTTTCTAAATAGGTTTTAAATTTATGGACGTTTAGTGGAAATGGAGGGAGATTCAAATGAGTTTGAAATCGCGTGAGGTGGCGGTGGGACCCACCCCACTTAAGCCACATCACCCTAGGACACTATTCATCATCATTTTACTCCTCCCTCATGAGCAAACCCGCAGCCCCCCTTCCCAAAACACCATTTTCACTTCCAATTTTCATTTCATCATAACTTAGTCATTTTAACACCAAATCAAGTGATTCTTGTGTTGAAACTTGATGGAAAACACCTTCTGAATCCATTGGTAGCCTTGTTTAGCCTTGAAAGTGAGTGTGTGAGGAGATCTAGCCCCATTTTAGTTGCGGTTTTGTGAGGATTTTTGATGTTCATGAAGCTTTTTCATGCTCCAATGGTGGAGTATGCTTAGGTGGAGCCATATACCGTGCATTTGGGTGAGTTATTTCAACATTTCATTGGTTGATTTTTGAATTTGGATTATGGACCCTAAAGAGGGATTTTGTGATATGTTGTGTTAGAGAGCTCAAATGCAAAATGTCTATTAGATGATAATGTCTTAGAATGATGTATTAATGCTAGAAATGCAATGAAAATTTTAAGCGGAAAAAAGTGAATTTTAACTTAGAAAAAATTTAGTGCATGAAATGGATTTTTTTGAGTATTGTGTTAATGTGTGGTATAGTGAATTGTAGTGTGATTATATGATTATATGAAGTGATTATGTGAGTTGGGGACCATAGGAATTGAGTGGAAATCCTTGGTTTGGCTAACAAAGATTCGGCCATTTATGTATAAGTGAGTAAATTGATGTTTTAGAAAACTTTGGTGTTGAGTTGTGTGATGAAAAAGTCATTAGATGGGTTGTGTGGTGATTGGCATGTGGAAGGATCAATGTAAAAATAATAAATGTTGAAAGTGGCAAAATGTGCCTAAAGTGTAATATTTCGCAAAACGTTGCGTAAAAGTGGTAAAATAGAAAAACGACGATTGAACTAGCTTTTCGGTAACCTAAGTGAGTTTAATAAAATGAGAAAGAAAATTTAGAAAAATAAAACCCAAGATAACACTATGTTGGCCGAACCCTTAAGGGAGTCGAGAGAAAATCTGACGTTTTCGCGTTTTGACGTATTTTGACTGAAACTGACGGCTGTGCATGGTTGTACAGGTTGCCGTACGTGGATATAAACTTGGAACAGTGAAACAGTGGATTGCCCTTGGTCCTGGATCAAGTGGATTGAGGTAAGTGATGTGGTTTACACATGATATGTTGAAATTCATGAGTGGATTCAAAGTTCTAAGTGTGTGGAATGGTCCTCTGTGTAGGCGTTCCCTGTGAATCAAGCCGTAAGTGGAGTTCTGCGGAGCTCAGTGGAAGGAAAAAGAAAGGTAACCTCTTGGTACTGGGGCTTGTTCCCCTTTTGTGTTCCACCTTGCTAGTTGATGGCAATGGTAGGAAGTGTGTATGAGTAGTGTAGAACAGCATGAGCATGCATGTGCATTATCACAGTGGGTACTTATGTACCAGATCTCTGGCCAGTAGATATTTTTAGCCTTCGGGCAAGTGTTTCCGGACTGCCACTGGATAGGTCTCCAAGAGGGAGTTCCAGTTGACCCAGGGTCGTGGTGTGTTATCCGGATAGGAGCACACTAGGTTGTCTCGGGTGTATATGGTTGGAAGGGGTACCTTGGTGGGTTGTTCTATGAACACGCCAAGGGTAGTACCCATAGGCGTATAGTCGAGGACATGGCATGGTATTGGTAGCTACCATCCCGCATGTCGTAGTTGTTCTGATATATTCCCCCTTTCTCTAAATCCCTTGCTTTATCCCGTTTTATAACAGTAGTGTTGTTTTTTATTCTATTGATATACATTGAAGTGAACCATTGGGCGGAGTTTTCTCCGGAACCTTTTGGTTATTGAGATATATCCGTATATCTCACCCCGTCTCGGGGAATTATTTCAGGATGTACCAGTGGATATGGAGCAGCGGGCAAGAAGCCCGCATGATGACGAGTGGAGCAGTGGTGCATAGTTTAGCTTTCATGTCATGTTAGTTTATGGATTTATTTGGCAAGTGAAGTTGTAATATGGAAAGATTTGTAGTTTAAAGTTAAAGTTGTAAATGTAAATGTAATCCAGTGTTGTAAATGTACCATGGATGTATGCATTATGATGGAAGGGCTTTAGGCCTATTATAGGTTTATGATTATCTGCATTATGGTTTATGCATGAAACTGAAAGTTAGTGATTGAAACTATAAAGGATATGAAAGTAAACTGTTTATGTTTTAAATGTATATTGGATTGGGTTGTAAGTGCCCCAAGGCGTTGTTGGTCCTTGTGTGTGCCACCCATTGGATTTTGCTGGATTTCAGGTGTATTAGTGATGTTAAACAGCTTATGCAAATTTGGGGATTTTAGGAAATACAAAGGAAACTCTGGCGAATTTTCTGTAGAATTGGCAGTTTTTGGGTGAACTTTGGAAGAGCGTATCTCTCTCCATAGTGGTCCGATTGGGACGTGCCATACGCCATTTTGAAGCTTAAGATGTGCCCTACGTTGCATCAAAAGCCTAGGATCATTGGTGGTGTGCGAAGCCCATGGGGGCTGTTGTCACGTACTGCCCTGTTCTGTCCTGTTCAGTGTGCAGATTTGGGGTAGTTTTGAGAAATTAATTCCCGCTTCGTTACTTGGTCAAATTAAGCATAAGATATATCAAATCGAAGTTTGAGGTGTCTAGTTTATGGTGTAAAAGTTTTAGAGTCATTGGATGGGCGGTTAGGTGCAGTTTATTCCGTGAAGATTGGAGGTTTTAGGCTGCTTTGGAGTTGGTAGGCAATGTTGTTTGTCCAACTTCAAACGGCGATAACCGGAGCTCACGAGCTCGGAATCGAGTGTGTGATAGCTTGATAGAAAGGTAAGTGAATAAGGAAAAAAGATAACCTGGAGTTTAAGTTTGGATTTTTATTTTGTGTTCGTAGAAAAATAAATTAGCAAGTCTGGTTAAGTGGTAAAAACGTAAAAAGTGAGGAATTGGCTAAGTGGGTTTATGGGAACCCCTTAGTATCTTGTATGTGATAAAATAAAGTGTATAAATAATTAAGTAAGTCTTCCGCTATTGTTTCAGTTACGATCACAGCTTTTTATTATTACGCTTTTTATACTTTTACTGTTCGCGTAATAAACGGAAAAAAGGTTATCCTCATTTTTATAAATGAATTGTTGTGATTGTAACTGCGCTTAATATCATAATTAATGTTAACAATACCGGTGTACAACGGGCTGTTACATTTTATGGTATCAGAGCAATTTTGTTAGGGAACTCTGATAATATATATAGATGTGTTATGTGCTGCATAGTTGTATGTAGATTCTTATCGATTACTGTATATGTAATTCCTTAGTGTGGGTCTGATCAACCCATTCCTTTGTGTTACATGTGTGGTCATCGTAAGAAGCCTGCGTAGTAACCTTGAAGCACCGAATGTGAGTATTTAGCCTGATGTTGTGGCTGCAGTGTTAACTGCTCCATGGACAAAGGACGGCAGTAAGTCAAGTATGAATATTAGAAGGCATAAGGAAAACAGATTTAAATATTATATCTGACTTCGATGAAAGTCAAGAGAAAAGTGTATTATAAGCAACAATGGTGTACAATTTATGATATATACAATATGAGCATAGACGAACTTTGCAGTACTATGAAAAATGAACATATAACAGAGATGAACTTATGAGATTGGGAAATTCCAAGTATATGTGTAGTATAGTAAGACAATTATGTACAAGTGGTCTTGGTGAATAGACTTCATCAAGGCGAGAGGTTTTGAACTTGAAGAATTATTGAGAAAAGGGAACAGATATGCGTATGTGTGAGTTAAATACGTCATGTTGGATTAGCAATTATGAGACCAGGACAAGTGGGGTGCACTTGAATGAATTGGCATGGTTCAAGCAGAGAAGCAAATAGAATATTTGATGAATAATCCTACGAGGTTTGACCACTTGAAAGTATGATGCTGATAGATTGGTAATGTGAGAGGTATTGAAATATGGGAGTGAATTCCATAAAGAGGTAGTGTTGACTAAACACAAGTGAGGTGAACTAATGATGAGTATATTATTATGTGTAATATGTATGAGGAAAAGTGAAGGAATCGCCATGGATGACACAAGATATATGTACCATGAAGGCACTATTGCAGTTAGTGGATGTCGACTCAAATTGGCAGACGTATCAGTGATAAATGAACAGGATGGTTGAGATGTACAGTCATGAGTAAGACAGTAATGAGAATTGTAAAGAAATTATGATCTTGTGGTATATATAGGTACTACTGATAGTAGTGCGCTTATGAAAATATTGGTATTTGATATGGAGTGACAGACGGAGTAGAGGCATTTTCAAGGTAAAGAGATATTCTACAACCACCAAGGGTGGAAGTGATTAGGAAAATTGATGAGTTGCTCTACAGTATTGAGCGTATGTTATGTGAGCCGTAGCAGGCAATGGACTAGAACGATGACATGATTTTGCGGGTTATTGTTGTATAACAATAAGGTGAGATGATATGATTAGAGAATGAGCTAAGGTACAACCTAATGTGAAACCGTGTGGTTAGTGTGTGAACTAAGTGCAATAAAGTGTGAAATTAAGTGGTTAACGAAAGAACTGATGTGTAAAGTGCGCAGAGAGTGTGGAATTATGTGGTCAGCAAAAGAGTTAATGTGTAATGTCTAGATGAAAATGATAAGATTAGTTAGTGAGCTGAGGTATAAATTGTCAGTGCAAAGACGGACGAGCAGTTTTAAGTGCAAGAAGGATGTAGAATTTTAGTGCAAGGATTAATGTAAATTTCAGTGCAAGGATTGAGGTGAAGTAGTTCTCTGTAATTCGACGGAAATGATTAGAAGATCCATGTGTGATGGGAAATATGATACTTATACTAAGAGATGTTAGATGTGTACAGAACTTTGAGAAAATTTAGGATTTATGGAATAGAAATTGTGTTATGAACCATGGGAAGTGAATAGTCAAAGTAAAAGAGTAAACAATCTGTGAGAAGAATAAGCAAGGAAGAGGTAATGGACTATGGATTGAACGGTAACTAGACAGAAGGAACTAGTAAGAGTTAGAAAACCTGTACGAAATTACGAAGAGAATGTGGATTATTATAACAGTGACTATGTTATAAACAAGGTCAGAGGGGCAACCGAAACGAAAGTAAACTACCAGTGAGAAGAATGACACGAGAGAGTAAGAAGAATTAACTTATATGTAACAGGTGTATATTATACCACTACCTCTAAGATTATGGGGGCAGCCCATGTGGTAATACAAAACAGTTTTGATGTTATATACAGAGGTGATACAGACACCAAATGGACTGGGTCCATGTGTGATCTGGAGTGTACGGAGTACCAGTTTTGCCGTCATGTACAGATATATTATGAAGTATAAATTCCTCTGTGCACTGGGTGCATGTAATATGAATTGATAGTAGGAAGATCTCAGTGGGGCCTATGTGTTAGGAGCGTATAGCTATCTCTGTACGGGTTAAGTTCCCGAAGACTAGTAGTATTTGATATGAGTAGTGAGAAACGAGGAAGTGTTCCACATTGGTGTAACGGTTAGTATGGTAGAGATAATTTATGTAAATGCACAAAGAAGAAACATTTGGGGGATGCCTTAGAATAGGGACAGCTAGTAGTAAGTCGTTTTTACGGCATGGATCATATGGGTGGATTCTCTGATCGGTGAGTCATGGCATCTGGGGCCCTTAGGACAGCAAGAGCTCGAGGGGTTAAACCTGTGAATGTTGTTACCCACTGTATTGGGAGAGTTTTTCCATATGGTTAACGCAAGATGCGAGGTCATATATTTGTAAATGGACAATAGTATGTCAGATTTGGATATAAGAGTTGTGGCTTAGTGTGTAAGAATTTCGAAGTGTGATAGTGAAGCACTATTGTGGGTGTAAAGTAAGTTTGATGAAATAAATTTTGTCTCTAAGTGAAGTAGTAAGTTAGTTGGAACCCTCGTCTTATGACCAAAAAGGGATGATAACGTGAGTTAAAGTTGACAGAATGAGTAAGTGTCCTTCTAGGAAGGCTAGTGATGATCAAGATTTCAGGTTAAAACAGTGAATTGTTAGCCCTAAGGAAAAGATAAATTGAAATAGAGTCAAGTACGAACGTGTATTAATAGATGGAAACTATAATTGTAATTGATTACCAAAAGTGAATAGCTTGGTTTTGCTGGTAAAGTAGATTGAGAAGTGTTATATATAATCGCATATGCCACTTATGGTGGAAGTGTGTGGAAAATGCACAGTGTTGATGATGTTCTGATTAAGTACTAATGACGTATGGATGAGTGTTTGTGGTAACTTTGAATATTCTGAGAGACTGATATACCAACTGGAGGTAAATTGTAGAAGTAGTGGCAATGAGGGAATAAATTTTAAGTGACTTGATAATTGAGTGTCAAGGATTCCTAGCGAATAGGACTTGTATATGAGAGATATGGTATTTTGAATAGTCCATCAGTTAATAGTGAAGTGGGTCAGAAATTGATTCGTTCCAAAGTGTTTAGTGGAAGTGAGTAAAGCTGTAAAGTAATAGTGTTTTGAATATGACATCCAGGATTAAATGATGATGATTACGAGAAAGAGGTATAAATGAGTGGAACATATGGTTAAGTTACAACATCGGAGTGGAATGGAAGTTGAAAATAGTTAGTGGGTGAAAATATTAAGCATGAGTCCTCGATATGGAGGTCATCGATGAGTGTTGTGTTTAGACTGTGAGAGGTCTGAGTATGGGGTTGAGCTGACTGAGTAATGAAGTTGAGATGGTTAGTTAATAAAGATAGTAACAGTGAGTGTCAATAATGAATATGATTAGAAGATAGAAAAATTCAGGAGTGTATTGTGGTTAAAGAACCTTAAAAGGTTAATCAGAAATATAAACTATTGTGAGGATTGTAAATTTCGTATCATGAAGAGAAAGATATGGTTATGAGTACCTAAGAAGAGGTAAAGACACGTGACAAGGAAAAACAAAGTATATGAGTATAGAATTTAATGTGAGTCGGAATCATGAGAAACGACAAAGTGCCCTGGAAACTAGAAAGGATGTGCTTCGGTGAAAGCTAAGAAAACAACTAAATCATAAGAGTAGTAACAGTAATGGAAAGGACTAGTATGTCTGGGTATGGTTGAAACAGTGAGGACAGCGAAAAAGTTAAGTGCTAAAGAAAGTGTGAAGATACATGAAAACAGTTAGAGTCTATTATGAAAACAACTAGAGATGTTTGGGAACGGCATTGGGTCAGAAAGGCAGATGAAGATGAGAATGAGATGAAGTGAGACAAAAAAATTGTAATGTGGTCGTCTAATACCGATGAATTGGTGAAAGTGTAACTGTAAGCCGTGAAGAGCTTAAAGTATTGCGAATTGAAGGTCGTGGCACCATAAATGACAAGTTTAAAATGAGTATATGATGAACTACAGTGAGTCGAAAAGCAACAGTGTTTTAAGGAAACAGTGAAAGATATAATGAGTTAAGGGGTCAGACACCCGAAGTTATCAAGTTTGTGAAGGACTCAGTAATCATGGATACCACAGAAATGAGATTTTCGATTACACCCCGTGTTACGGGACCGTTAAGATGTAATTTTGCGGACAAAATTCTAAAAGGTGGGGTGATTATAACACCTCACAATTCTAAATTAAGTAATTAAAGTGTTAAGTGAGTAATTAAGTGAAGGATTAGTGAAAATCCCAAAGATTAGGCCAAAATACAAAGAAAGGGCAAAACGGTAATTAGCCAACACGCAACCCTAGGAATATAAAGATTGAGCAGAAGGTCTCAGATGATTAAAATAAGCCTGGAAATGGATTCATAACGGAAGATTGAGTGGACAGGCAAGTTTCAGAAAAATCAGTGAATAGTGTTTTTCGCGGGTAAAAATACCGCAGTCAAATTGCACCGTAAAACGTGCCAGTGGAATTTTGAGCTCTAGGTTTCAAATATTGATTTTAAATGGTCCATAGAAATAGGAAATATGATTTCTGATAATATTTGAGGGATTTAAGTCAATTTGTGGAAGCGTGTCAACGGAGCGCGCTGTAGCTTAAAGCAGTGTTTTTCCCGAACAACCGGAAAGCTCCGGATTTATCTGAGTGAGTATAATTAAAGGACAATGGTTAATGTTAAAAATTAGAGTTTCTAAATAGGTTTTAAATTTATGGACGTTTAGTGGAAACAGAGGGAGATTCAAATGAGTTTGAAATCGCGTGAGGTGGCGATGGGACCCACCCCACTTAAACCACTTAAGCCACATCATCCTAGGACACTATTCATCATCATTTTACTCCTCCCTCATGAGCAAACCCGCAGCCCCCTTCCCAAAATACCATTTCCACTTCCAATTTTCATTTCATCATAACTTAGTCATTTTAACACCAAATCAAGTGATTCTTGTGTTGAAACTTGATGAAAAACACCTTCTGAATCCATTGGTAGCCTTGAAAGTGAGTGTGTGAGGAGATCTAGCCCCATTTCAGTTGCGGTTTTGTGAGGATTTTTGATGTTCATGAAGCTTTTTCATGCTCCAATGGTGGAGTATGCTTAGGTGGAGCCATATACCGTGCATTTGGGTGAGTTATTTCAACATTTCATTGGTTGATTTTTGAATTTGGATTATGGACCCTAAAGAGGGATTTTGTGATATGTTGTGTTAGAGAGCTCAAATGGAAAATGTCTATTAGATGATAATGTCTTAGAATGATGTATTAATGCTAGAAATGCAATGAAAATTTTAAGCGAAAAATGGTGAAATTTAACTTAGAAAAATTTAGTGCATGAAATGGATTTTTTGAGTTTTGTGTTAATGTGTGGTATAGTGAATTGTAGTGTGATTATATGATTATATGAAGTGATTATGTGAGTTGGGGACCATAGGAATTGAGTGGAAATCCTTGGTTTGGCTAACAAAGATTCGGCCATTTATGTATAAGTGAGTAAATTGATGTTTTAGAAAACTTTGGTGTTGAGTTGTGTGATGAAAAATTCATTAGATGGATTGTATGGTGATTGGCATGTGGAAGGATCAATGTAAAAATAATAAGTGTTGAAAGTGGCAAAATGTGCCTAAAGTGTAATATTTCGCAAAACGTTGCGTAAAAGTGGTAAAACAGAAAAACGACGATTGAACTAGCCTTTGGGTAACCTAAGTGAGTGTAATAAAATGAGAAAGAAAATTTAGAAAAATAAAACCCAAAATAATACTATGTTGGCCGAACCCTTAAGGGAGGAGGAGAGGAAATCTGACGTTTTCGCGTTTTGACGTATTTTGACTGAAACTGATTGTTGTGCATGGTTGTACTGGTTGCCGTATGTGGATATAAACTTGGAACAGTGAAACAGTGGATTGCCCTTGGTCCTGGATCAAATAGATTGAGGTAAGTGATGTGGTTTACACATGATATGTTGAAGTTCATGAGTGGATTCAAAGTTCTAAGTGTGTGGAATGGTCCTCTGTGTAGGCGTTCCCTGTGAGTCAAGCTGTAAGTGGAGTTCTGCGGAGCTCAGTGGAAGGAATAAGAAAGGTAACCTCTTGTACTGGGGCTTGTTCCCCTTTTGTGTTCCACCTTGCTAGTTGATGGCAACAGTAGGAAGTGTGTATGAGTAGTGTAGAACAGCATGAGCATGCATATGCATTATCACAGTGGGTACTTATCTACCAGATCTCTGGCCAGTAGATATTTTTAGCCTTCGGGCAAGTTTTTCCATACTGCCACTGGATAGGTCTCCGAGAGGGAGTTCTAGTTGACCCAGGGTCGTGGTGTGTTATCCGGATAGGAGCACACTAGGTTGTCTTTGGTGTATATGGTTGGAAGGGGTACCTTGGTGGGTTGTTCTATGAACACGCCAGGGGTGGTACCCATAGGCGTATAGCCGAGGACATGGCGTGGTATTGGTAGCTACCATCCCGCATGTCGTAGTTGTTCTGATATATATCCCCCTTTCTCTAAATCCCTTGCTTTATCCCGTTTTATAACAGTGGTGTTGTTTTTATATTATTGATATACATCGAAGTGAGCCATTGGGCGGAGTTTTCTCCAGAACCTCTTGGTTACTGAGATATATCCGTATATCTCACCCCGTCTCGGGGCATTTATTTCAGGATGTACCAGTGGATATGGAGCAACGGGCAAGAAGCCCGCATGATGAGGAGTGGAGTAGTGATGCATGTTTTGTTTCAGTGTATCATACATGTCATTTTAGTTTATGGATTTATTTGGCAAGTGAAGTTGTAATATGTAAACATTGTAGTTTAAAGTTAAAGTTATAAATGTAAATGTAATCTAGTATTGTAAATGTACCATGGATGTATGTAATATGATGGAAGGGCTTTAGGCCTATGGTAGGTTTATGATTATCTGCATTATGGTTTATGCATGAAATTGAATGTTAGTGATTGAAACTATAAAGAGCTTGAAAGTAAACTGTTTATGTTTTAAGTGTATATTGGATTGGGTTGTAAGTGCCCCAAGGCGTTGTTGGTCCTTGTGTGTGCCACCCATTGGATTTTGCTGGATTTCAGGTGTATTAGTAGTGTTAAAAAGCTTATGCAAATTTGGGGATTTTAGGAAATACAAAGGAAACTCTGGCGAATTTTCTGTAGAATTGGCAGTTTTTGGGTGAACTTTGGGAGAGCGTATCTCTCTCCATAGTGGTCCGATTGGGACGTGCCATACGCCATTTTGAAGCTTAAGATGTCCCCTACGTTGTGTCAAAAGCCTAGGATCGTTGGTGGTGTGCGCAGCCCATGGGGGCTGTTGTCATATTCTGCCCTGTTCTGTCCTGTTTAGTGGGCAGATTTGAAGCAGTTTTGGGAAATTAATTCCCGCTTCGTTACTTGGTCAAATTAAGCATACGATATATCAAATCGAAGTTTGAGGTGTCTAGTTTATGGTGTAAAAATTTGAGAGGCAGTGGTCTTGTGGTTAGGTGCAGAATATTTGGTGAGTGTTGGAGGTTTTGGGCTGTTTTGGAGTTGGTGGGCAATGTTGTTTGTCCAACTTCAAACGGCGATAACCGGAGCTAACGAGCTCGGAATCGAGTGTGTGATAGCTTGTTAGAAAGGTAATTGAATAAGGAAAAAGAATAACCGGAAGTCTAGGTTTGGATTTTTGTTTTGTGTTCGTAGAAAAAGTAATTAGTGAATCTAGTCAAGTTGGTAAAAACGTAAAAGTGAGGAATTGGCTAAGTGGGTTTATGGGAACCCCTTAGTGTCTTGTATGTAGTAAAGTAAAGTGTATAAATAAATTAAGTAAGTCTTCCGCTAGTGTTACAGTTACGATCACAGCTTTTAATTATTACGCTTTTTTATGTTTTAACTGTTCGCGTAATAATCGGAAAAAGTTTATTCACATTTTTATAAATAAATTGTTGTGATTGTAACTGCGCTTAATATCATAATTAATGTTAACAATACCGGTGTACAACGGGCTGTTACATTAACTATTGGGGGATGCTCCTCTTAATATAGGAGAGTGGTTGGATAGTTGAGCTGTTGGTTTTGGAGTGAGACTTTATGAATCTTGTTGCTGCAGCCTTATCGTATCCCTAGATTCTTGGGCTATTGACACTTTCTTGGATTCTTTGTGTCAATGTTGTTGTTTGACCGAATCAAGGTTGAGTTTGTTCTCCTTGTTCCTTGGGATTTTCGGATTTGTTGGCACTTAATTGGATAAGTTATTTATCTTCTTGGATTTTCTTGTGCCAATGTTGTTGACTGAGTCAAGGTTGTTATCCTTGTTCTTTGGGATTCTAGGATAAGACCTCAATCTCTGAATATCATCCTTCACCCTCGTGAAATTTAGATATAATTGAATCTTCATAAGCTTCCCTTGCTTGCTGGTGTTTGGTTGACAAATAACTAACTTTTGAAATTCAAAAGTTCGATTGATCCTTTGTCCATGCTATCATGCTGAAGCGCTTGCTATATCATTACTTCATCAGTTTCTCTGCTATATCATTCTTATGTCAACTTTCCTGCAAAGATAAACACTCAACAAGTCATCCATTTTTTATACAAAATCAAGGGATATTGTCTTATTTTCCATAATTAGGCATCTCAAAGCACTTAATCATGAATATTCAATATTTTGCTTAATTATCATGCAAAGAGATCAACTTATATGGGATTTATGCAACAATTTCATCATAAAAATACTGAAATAACTCTCATTTAGGATAGTTATCACACTCCAAACTCAAAATGTTGCTCGTCCTCGAGTAACAAAAAAGAAAATGGTTAATTGGTCTGCATAAATTTGGCAGCATAATTGCAGCAATGACTATTACTGAGATGAGCAGTTCTGATGTAGCATTCCAACAGCAATGTACATGTGAGAGTTTTCTTTCAACCTTGGCTTACACTTTAACTTTGGGGCCTTTGTTAGCTTAACTTCTCTTGGCTTCTTGCTTCTGGAGTATTGAGTGTGTGTGTGTGTGAAGAACTTCCTTGTTAGCTTGATTCACTTGAGAGCATCAAACTAAGAATAATAAGACTTAGTTGCTTTATCCATAATTTTCCAGACTTGAATCAAATCCTATGTGTGGAGAATTGAAGGAACGAGTGTCCACCTTGCTTGCTCTTTATTTTTAACTTTGGCACCCTCTTTTATTTTTGTGAGCTTTGCTCATGTGCATTGGTATAACACCTCGTAAATTCAAATGTGAATTTATATGATATAATGTGGGTAAAAAGGGAAGGATTAGTGAAAATCCTGAAATTGGGGTCAAAATGAGTACCGAGGGCAAAATGGTAAATTGCTAAAAACGTAACCCGAAGCATGAGAGATTTAGTTGGAGATCTCAAATGATAAAAATAATGCCGGAAATGGATTCAGGACAAAAAATTGAGTGAATAGGCAAGTTTTGAAAATTTTGATGAATAGTGATTTTCCCAGTGTAAAAATACTGCGGTATAATTGTACCGATAAGGGTGAAATTTCTATGAGTGTTTTGAGGAAATAAAAATATGAAATGAACCAGAAAAATACGTAGGTTATGAAATTGTGGTTGAAATGGATGATTGGATTAAAGTTAAATCGCGTGTGGGACCCGCATGTGGCATAAGTGAGTCAAACTCACCTTTTTTCCCTCACTTTCTCTCTCCTTTCTCCTCGTCCTTCCCGTGTGCAGCCCTCCCTCCATGGCCAAAAGCTTGGAAAAATCCATTTCTTGTAACTTGCTCAATTCTCAACCAAATCAAGTGATCTTTGGCTTGAAACTTGATGCAAATCACCTTCTAAAGCCATTGGTAGTAGTATTAAACCATGAAACCCACCACATTTTGAGAAAAACCCTCCCCAAACCCGCGGCCAAGTGTTGTAGATTTGTGTTCATGGAGTTGTTTAGAGCTCCAATGGTTTGGTATGATGTGGTGGAGCCTTATGCCTTGAATTTGGGTAAGCTTCTTCACCATTTGAATGGCTTAATTTGTGGATTTGATTTATGAACCCTAAGTGGGATTTTATTGATTTGTGATGTTAGAGAGCTCAAATGGAAAATGTGCATTAGATGATAATGTCTTAGGATGATGTGTTGGAGCTAGAAATGCCATGAAAGTTTTAGGTGAAAAATGTTATTTTTTAACTTAGAAAAATTTGAGGATCATGAAATGGTGAAGTTGAATTGTGTGAGGGTTGTGTGGAAAGTTGTTGCATGATGTGTTAATATGATTATATGATGAATGAAAGTGTTAAATTGAATTGAAAAGCCTTGGGGCATACTTCTTGAAGAATTCGAATTTTGAAGAAAAGTAAGGAAAAATGATGTAAAAATGGTGTAGTTGTTGAATGATTGAAAATGATGTTTAAATGGATGATGGTATAGTGTGATATGGTGGAATGAGAAGAAAGAATGTGTGATGCATGGTGTATTTGGTAAATTGATCTATAAAAGAGATTGAAGTAAAATGGTATGGAAAAATAGCCTTAGGCTTAAGTGGTAATGTTGGTTAGCATTATTGTGAAGATAATTGACTATATGTGATTGATGGTGGATCATTGTTGTTGATCAATATAGGTTGCCTCTCTTGGACGCTATGGGAGCGGAGTAAGCTTGGAGCTTACGTATGGAGCATTGGTTCGGTGTTGAAGTAACCTTTGGAACTTGGGTTTAGTCCCTTGTGTGCTCCACCACACCTAGTGGAAGGTTGTGGTTGGATTTTGTGTCATTGGACATTGTGTGAATATGTATGTTCATACATTATTGCTTGATAGTGTGACATGCTTGGAGCATGTTGTGTGTAAATTGTTTGATCTCTGGCCAGTAGATGTGTGTTGGTTTGGACTTCCGCTGGATAATTCCACTGGGGATTCCAGTCGGGTTTTGCCGTGGGGCCGACTCTGGGAGCGGTACCAGGATGATCCAAACGTGGGACTTCCGCTGGATAGGGCTCATGAGGAGTTCCAGTTGGATTTTGCCATGGAGTCGTCTCAACCATGGGAGAGGCACCAGGAAGATCTCGGGAGTTATACGATGGGGTCCTTGAACGTAATCCAGTTGTGGATGTTCTTGGATTGTGCCCAGTTGTTTGTGATATTGTATGTTATGCATTTTTACATAATGTTTTTTGTTGCACATTGAGTGAGCCATGGGGTGGAGAAGCCTCTAGGACCCTTGGTTTACTGAGATATATTTGTATATCTCACCCCGTGTTTGGGGGCATCATTTCAGGTTAGGTTGAGCCTGGAGGAGTGGAGCATGAGGTGCATATGGGAGGCACAGTATGATAGAGGATTCGGTTGGGATACACCTTGCATATTGTTAATGTTTTGGTTTTAGATCATGAACTTGTGCATGTTGAAAATGCCATGCCTTGTATGTTCGTGACTATATGTTGAGTCCTTTAAAATTGATGTGTATTCATGCCTTTAGTTTCTATTGTTATTTTGGTGAGCATGGGACATGTCCATGGCCACACCTAATGTATTTTGAGGCATTGAACACATATGATGTAAAATGAGCCATATGATGTGTAAATGGCAACATAATTGGTGAATGAGGTAAAATGGTACATTGGTATTAGATTATGCATGATGGAAGGGCTTAGAGCCTGCATTAGTAAGGGTACATATGTTATATTAAGTATTAAAGAGTTAGGAATGAGATTATAGATCCCTTGTGGAGTCAAAAAGCTGTCATCTGTCACTTTTACTGCATAGTAATTGATTACCATGCCGTGGTAATCGATTACCATGCAACAGGGGGCGAAAAATATGCATCTGTGGACCTGGTAATCGATTATCAGAGCATTGGTAATCGATTACCTAGTTCAGTAATCGATTACCAATGCTTGGTAATTGATTACAAGAGAACAGGGGACTGAAATTTAGCTACTGCCTCATTTTGGTACCTTGGGTAATCGATTACCACCCCCCAGGTAATCGATTACCACAGTGTAAATTTCAAAAATAATGGTTTTTCTAGACTAAAACAATTGGCATAACTTGGTCTACCGAGCTCCAAATTGTGCGCGGTTCGTAACCACTCGTAGCTAATGAAGAGAACTATAACATGGTAAGATATGAGAGTCACATGATAAGTTTAAATTAATTGTGTAATAAGAAAGATTGGAGATATTAGTAAGTTGAGTGCTTCCGCGAGTTTTGCATTTACAATTACGGAGTTGTTTTGATTAGTTACGGAAATGGTTAATTGTTTAAATGAGGAAGTAATAAAAGGAAAAAGTTTGTCGTAATTTAATTAACTCAATTTCTGTGATTGTAACTGCGCTTAATATCATATTTGTTGATAACACACCGGTCCGGTATCGGGGTGTTACAATTGGCACTTATTTTATTTTTGTGCTTTCGACTTTGATTTTTTTTTTTTTGTGAGGGGCTTTCTTTTTCACTTGTGCTTTTGCACTTGATTAAGCTTGGCTTCTTTCACCCTTATAGCCTTCCAGACTTACTCATATAGTAAGATTCAAATCCATCAAACCTTGAATCCTAAGTCTTCATCCGCAATCAACTCTCTCGGCTTCTCTTGCTTTCAAGTTCATCCTTGTGCTTGTATGTTCAATCACTCCAATTGCTTTCTGCGTTGACCATTTCAGCCTTCAATTCATACCTCCATTGCCTTGTAATTTCCAGTTGAAGACTCAACGTAACTACTGTTATCCTGCCACAACAAAGAAGATCATAACAACATAGCTAAGGATGCAATCTATTTCACCTTATTGACACAACATTATTTTCCAGCTTCTTGTTACTTTTATTGAGGCACTCTCTCTAACTCTTTTTATTATCTATGCTATAACATCTATCCTAACTTCTTTATTTACACAAAACATAACAGTAAATTTACCGAATTAAAAATATAACTAGCTAGTAAAAAGTGATGCAGGGGATTACATATAGCAAAAAGAAATTAAAAGAGCAATACAACCTAGATTTTTCTTCTAAATCAAAACTATTGCAAGTTATGATCTAGTCTTCATCTTGCTCTTCCTGGTCTGAGGGGTTGTCTTCCATGTTTTCATCTTTTTGTTCAACTTCCTCTTCCATTTCTTTTTCTTCATCACTCCCTTGCTGCATCGGTGTACACCAACCGTGATAGGAAAATAACTTGATGTTCCGTTACAAGCTTTTACACATGAAGTAGCCCTATCATACATATCCTGGACTGCCTTTACATACTTTGATGGAACCTTTTTCTTCTCCAGAACCCACCATAAGACTTTCCTTAGAACCCTATCGTATGCTTTCTCAAGGTCTATGAACACCATATGCAAGTCCTTCTTCTTTTCTCGGTATCTTTCCATAAGTTGTCGCATCAAGAAAATGGCTTCCATGGTACATCTTCCTGGCATAAATCCAAATTGATTTACAGAAACCTTGGTATCTCTCCTCAAGCGATGTTCAATAACCCTCTCCCACAACTTCATAGTATGGCTCATTAACTTAATGCCTCTATAGTTTGAACAATTTTGTATATCTCCCTTGTTTTTGTAGATAGGCATAATCATACTTTTCCTCCAAGCATCAGACATCTTATTTGTCTGGAGAATCTTATTGAAAAGATTGGTCAACCATTTCATTGCCACATCCCCTAGGCCTCTCCACACTTCAATAGGGACACCATCAGGCCCCAAGGCTTTATTAGTCTTCATCCCCTATAAAGCCTCCTTAACTTCATATGTATTAATCCTGCGTACAAATCTTCTATTCATATCATCATACGCGTCCTCTAAGTCCACCTCGCTTGTATCTCCATCCCCATTAAACAGCTTGTTGAAGTAGTTCAACCATCTTTCATTTACATCTTCATCTCTCACCAGAAGTTTTTGATTTTCATCCTTGATGCATATAACTTGGGTGAGGTCTTTACTTTTCTTATCCCTTATCTTTGAAAGTTTATAAATACCTCTTTCAGCCTCCTTGCTCCCAAGATTTTTATACAACTCGTCGAAAACCTTGCCTCTAGCTTCTCACACTGCTTTCTTTGCATTTTTTCTTGCCAATCTAAACTTTTGCAAGTGCTCTTCACTGGGACTTTTATGCAAAGATCTAAAGCACTCCTTCTTATGTTTAATTGCCTCTTGCACCTCTCCATTCCACCACCATATTTCCTTTGTCTGAAATCCATTTCCTTTACTTTCTCCTAACACCCTCCTTCCCAAATTTTGAATACACTTAGCCATCTCATTCCATATTGCATTTACTTCTCCATCAAACTCCCAAGGTCCATCGTGCAACATTCTTTCATTGAACTCTCTCTCTTTTCCCTCCTTAAGCTTCCACCACCTTATCCTTGGGTTCTGAGCCCTCTTCTTCATTGTAAGTACTTTGTTGAACCGAACATCCAAGACTACCAGCTTATGTTGCGTAGCGACACACTCTCCAGGGTAGACCTTACAGTCGACACAAGAAGTTCTATCGTCTCTTCTAGCCAGAAAGAATCAATTTGACTACGATTTTGGCCACTATGATAAGTGATTAGGTGTGACTTCCTTTTTCGAAAAAAGGTGTTCACTAACATCAAATTGTAGGCTACTGCAATATTCAAGATATCTTCTCCAATCTCGTTTCTCGTCCCATAACCAAAACCTCCATGGATTCTATCAAAACCTCCATTGCTTTTACCAACATGACCATTTAGATCTCCTCCTAAGAAAATCTTCTCCTCTCTAGGTATTCCCCTCAAAACCTCCTCCAAGTCTTCCCAAAATTGGCTTTTGTCAGTTGGTTGCAATCCAACTTGGGGTGCATACACACTGAGGATATTCAGGATTAAATCACCCACAACAAGCTTAACCAGAATAATCCTGTCTCCTTTCCTTTTGACGTCCACAACTTTATGTCTGAAACTTTTATCGATCATAATTCCAACACCGTTTCGACTCTTGTTAGTACCTGTGTAGCATAACTTGAAACCAGTTCCATCCACTTCCTTGGCCTTTTCTCTAGCCCACTTAGTTTCTTGCAAACAAACAACATTCACTTTCCTTCTAGCAAAAACATCTGCCAACTCCCTCAATTTACCCGTTAAGGTTCCTATATTCCAGCTGCCCAATCTCATCCTTAGCCCTTGGGTTGTGCTTGCCCGCCACGCTCGCCCATCTGCGTGTTGGGACCCTGGCATACTTATCACCAAATTCGGGTGATGACCTGGCGCCTTACCTTGGGGCAAGGACCCTAGCCCACTTCTCACTACACCCCGGGCCCGATGCAGTTGTATGTGTGCATATAATTTTGCTTGAAGACCCTGAGAGCTCTTCTGTGGAGCCATAAAGAAGGCTAAACCCTAACATGAAAGAGGTACTTATAAGATGTGTCAAGAGCAACTTGGTCTTGAATTGGGAAAAATGCCATTTTTGGTACAAGAAGGAGTAGTTCTTGGTCACAGAGTCTCCAGAAAAGGACTAGAGGTGGACAAAGCTAAGGTAGAAGTGATAGAAAAATTTCCCCTTCCTATCAATGTCAAGGGAGTAATCAGTGCTAAGGTGCCATTTTGTTCATTTTTCTTGGTAAGTGGAGTATATTCCTTTTCAACTATATTCAATATTCTTAAATTATTAGATAGAAGAAATATTCTCATATGACTTTTCCAATAAGGATAATCAGTGCCATTCAAAAAATGAGGTCTAGTAGTAGAGGAACCCTCAAAGGGCGTATCATGGTTCAAAGAAGTCATGTCTTCTCTTGAAGCGGTTAAGCTCTTTATATAAGAGTACAAGTTCTAATACCACTTATTAGACAGGTGGCTTCAATACTCAAAGGGGGTGAATTGAGTTTTATAAAATCTTTTCACAAAACGTCTTCTTTAATATTTTAAAGAATATTTATTCAATCAATTGATCTAACAATAATAGTTATAAATGAAGTAACTAGTGTGTGAACAATCAATATAAGCTAATGAACAAGTAAACGCAATCTAATAATACAATTTCAAGATAAATGTAAAGAGTTCAAGGTTAGATAAATTGCAAACTAGATATATCCTAGTTCGGTCACTTCCACTGTAAACTACGTCCTAACTAAAATCGCTCGATCAATCTTTTTCACTAGCTATCAAGCTTCAAGGGTGCTTGCAAACTACTATAATCTTTCCAAGACTTCGGGCTCTTGGATGCCTTTATACTTCACTTTAGGAATTTGGTAACCTCTCAAATACAAAGGGTTTCACCACCCTCACAATTTCAGAATTCAAATGAAAGTGTTTTAGAATGACTTAGTACTCTCAAAGTACATATTATACATGTTGAAGAACTATGTGTCTTGATACTATTGCAAGAATAAAGCTCAAAGAGTGTGCATGATTAATATGAATAAGAATGAGCAAATAATGTGTTTTAAGTCAAGAATGATGATCTAGAAGTGTTGTTAGCTCAATGTAACATTGATTCCTTATATTTAGAAGCCTCACACATGAATATAATCAGCTATTTTTTGAAAACTAGCTGTTAAGAGTGGTTATTTTTGTCTTCTGTTACAGTGGGTAATCGACTACTACATAGGGGAAATCGATTACCAACCTGTTGAAAGGTTGGAATTCATCCGAAAATGGTTTTCTTTGATTCAAATCAATTTCAATCATTTGGTAAATACTTAAAAATAGGTTTTTATGGATGTGAGATGCTATAAATGATTTTTAATATCAAATGACGATTTAATACATGTGTTTTGAAAAATTCTTTGAGCTTTTTCATGCAAGTTGTCAATCTCCCTCACAATTAATTCTAAGTCCTAAAAATATATTACTCGAGAACTCTTTGGACTTAGATTCTTCTTTTGAAACTTGAGTTTTGATCTTCTTTAAGCTTTCTCCATTGTCTTGATGGACTTCACATTGGTTGGTTGATTCTTTAGACTTCTTTTTGATTATTGCAAGTTGTAATGCATGAAGTCTTCTTTCCATGCTTGTTTGCTATCATCAAAACCCTTGTATCTTTATATTCTTTATTTTGAATGCATTGGTTCCACAACAACTATTTTAGTGCTAGAGTAATGTAAGTTAGTTATAATTAGAATAGATTAGGGTTAACAGTGATTAATGTTTTTACCGTTTCAAACCCTTGTGTAAAAGCGTTAGTTGAGTGAACAAAAAAGATTGTAAATCACAAAAATTCTTACTCTTTCTAATTCCCTCTGCCTCTCCATTGATTTTTCTTCCTCTTCTTTCATTCCCCCAACCCTCTTTGAATCTGTTGCAAGGACATTTCCTTTCCAATTGCCAATTGTGTTCTCCCCGTGCGATTCTATTTTCTTCTCATGTTAAAGCCTTCAAGGGCAGAGTAGAAATAATCTTAATCTTTAGATAATTGTAGGTTAATGTTCATTCGAATTGAATATGTTTATTATTATTATTAATTTTATTACTATTATTTTTCTTGGCTTATTACACTTCCTATTGAATGAAATTCTTTATTTCAGCGAAATATATTGATTAATACATGAATGGAATATGTTGTAATACTAGGATTATGACTATCCTTGTTGTACTTTGGATTGATATAGTAAGCTTTTGTTGTCTGCTTATGTTTGGGTGCTACAATGATCTTTCGGAGGAGCAAACTCCAAAAAAAAAAAATCAACATTGAATTCCTTAAAAGTAACACTTGCACTAGATTTGACAATGAAGCAATATATAAAAAATGTAACTTCTAAACTTCCCTCAACAAACACATATGAAGCTAGTTATTGATTAAAATCATTAAAAGAAGCATTTTCCTCAGGTCAACGAAGGGAAAATGAAGAGATAATATCAAATTGAGGTATGATTCTTAGGCTGCATAAAGACTTAGCTTCGTCATAATAAATAGAAGATCAATTCAATGCCAACTCACTTAGGCTTCCAATGAAAAAATCATAACCATGACGGCAGTAAAATATTTTATTACATCTTGCAGTCCTGTTCTACTAAGAATGATACGAGATAAGATAGACTACTTCAAATTATGTCTAGGATAAACAAAACAAAAAGACTCTAGGCGAGTCTTTGTTTTTCTTCACACATACTGGCTTCAAAATTTCTACTCCTATACACTCAAAAATAATTTTTGTGTTGAAAATCCTTTTGCTGCTCTCTCTTTTCTTTCCACCCATTTCTCTTTTACATTTATGTCGTTTGTTGTATTCTTCCGCTATCTCATCCTTGTGATAGAGCTTTATTGTGCAATTGTGTAACTCTCTTAAAAAGCATACTTTAACGCAAGTGCACGTGCCAACAAGTAATATAGGATGTGTGAGTCCAGATGTCGTTCACACGAAGAAAACTCTAAAGTTGAGATCCATATGGAGCGATAAAAGTAACAATTTTTATAAAAGTTTTATGGTTTAAGAAATACAAAGACTAAACTAAGACTAACTACTAACTAATTACGAAACTATACAAAAAGTAAAGTAAGAAAAGTAAGAGTGCACTCAAGAACGAAGAATTCAAATATCAAAAGTAGATTGGGGTGAATTTCCCTAATATTGCAATTTCACCCGAATGCTATAACAATGTTATATCAATTATCCATCAGTAATCAGAACACTTATGTATGCAAAGGCTCTCACCATCTTTACATGTATACTAATTCCCATTTTTTTATGGCTAACATGGTTATGAATCCATTAAGTGCAAGTTCCATATGATTTTGTGATGTGAATGATCTCTCTACCCACATTTAACCAGATTAATTAGTTAATCCACAATGTTTAATAACTTTCCGAGTTCACTTATATCTCTATACCCCAAACCCTAGAATAGTTGCAGCTCTTTCTCGATAAGTCAATAAGATTAGAGACAATTTAAACACTTTATTAAACAACTAAATGGAAAATTACATAGCAAAGTGTAGGCAAACTGAATACATCATAATATTGGCACTCTCTCACCCAATCACAGACAATTTAGCTCATTCTTGAATAAAAAAGAAACAACAAAGAAAGATAAAGACTTCATAGAACTAAGATAAGATAAACAGGGGCAACGCTATAGCTTTTCTCTAGCAGCAACTGCTGGCTCAACCACCATCCACCGTCTCTCAGCCATCAGAACAGAGCAGGGATCAACCAAATCTAGTGATCTCTCTACTAGACCTAGCTCCACCCTTTGACCCATTGGATCTCTCTCAAAGAACCCTCAAAATCTCCTAAGTATTTCACGGCTTCTAAAAAGAAGACCCCCTTCGATGTGTGTGGGCTTCTTCTTATATAGATTATGGTGACTTGTGTGCTAAGTAGCTCTTTAAATCCTTCAAAAATAATCTTCCACTATGATCTTGATTTGGCTAAAGATTATGGTCTTATTTGTTGAAGATATGGATTTGCTAGGATATATGATTATTTTGGATTTATTAAAGCAATGTCACTTGGGCACTAAGCAACTCTTCTCCCTTGTTTGAATTAAGATTCAAACAGCTAGTTATGCTTGTGTCTTCAACGTACCGTTTCACTTAAGCACGATTGCTACAACTCTACTACTAGAGCTACAACTCTGACCTGCAACAAAATAACAGAGACAATGAATTGCTCTAGCACCCAAAACAATATCAAATATCAACACTTAGCATATTCTCATTCAAAACATAAAGAGACCATATTCATGCAATAATCATGTAATTCTAAGGGAATTATGTACTTATATGGCACCAAATTATCACATATAAACCCAAAAATAACTATCCACAAGAAAGTTATTAAGCTTCCCACCACGTCTAATAATACATAAATGATTGAGAGCCTATCCCTTCTCCCATCTCTCGATGTTTTTCTGGTCATCTTGCTACTTGTCGTTTATTCTTTGCAGCCTGTATGTAATGCTTTTGTCGATCAAGCATATAATGTTTTTTTCCCGAGGGCATGCTATTGTCGTTGATAATAAGCATGCACTCTTCTAATTCAAATAACAATTGTTGAGAAGTCTTTCTTCATTTTAACATAAATTGATTCTCAGCTATGAAGCACCGACACTTCAAAAATCCCGACGTGTCGTGTCCGACACTTCCCGACACTCTCCGACACTCCGACACTCCCCGACACTCCAACATGTGTTATAGAAATTCTAAAAAAGGTTCAAAGGTTGCGTTACGTCGAGTTTTTAGTTCCAACTATTAGATTCGTTGGATTACAATTACCATTTTATTGAGTATAATATAAATATTTGAGATATCTTATGTTTCTTTGCAAAATTGATGAATATTATAAGTTTAGTTTTAGTTTTTTGTTAAATTATTGAATATTAAATATATTATACACTACATAAATTAAAAATATTACTTTATATCAAAACGTGTCCTAGCGTGTCGAAATCTAACATTTTTTAGAATTAAAGTGTCGGAGTGTCGTGTCGTATCGTGTCACGTGTCCCGTGTCAGTATCGGTGCTACATAGATTCTCAGTATGAATGAGCATTGTCTTTTTCAATCATACGTTGTTTTTCAATAGTGTGGAAAGAAAGAGCAATGTTACCTTCTAGTAGGACCTGAGTCTTCACCATCTTCACTGCAACACTATGTGTGCACCCGGTGTATTAACTTTTTTTTTTGGTAATCACCCGGTGTATTAACTTAATTATGGTATTAAGCGCAACTAGAATTAAAAAACCATTAAGAAAATTCATTTTAGTTTGTCACTTACACTAGTGGAGTGGCCATTTAACTACATATATAAGTATGAGTTAACTTTTTCCTTTCCTCATTAAGATATTAAACTTAAATCATCCATACTCTATGTAATTCATATATACATTTATTCAATTCATTTTTCCATATACTAAAGCTCTGCCATCGATTCTAATATTTTATTATGATAAACTAGACCTCTCAAGCTTTCCAACAAGGTATGACATTAACCATTTGGTTAAGTATAATCGAAGTTATGCAACTTACAAGACAACTGTCCTATACTGATTTCTGCAGTTGAGTCAACCCACTTCACGGAATTATCGAGTATTCAAGCGTGTTATAGAATTATTAAATTTTAGATATGTTAAGCTAGACTCTTTAAAATTTCTAAATACATTTAATATTCTTCAATTGGATTTGTACATCCCAAGTTACGCATGTCGCAAGCCAACTGCTTCAAATTAGACTTCTGAGAATAGGGCATCAACTTCAAACAAAATTGGGATTTATCCTCTTATTCAAAGGTCCTAAGATTTACATAGTCATAGATCTTTGAATTAGCTTTGTATAGATTCAAGTCTCACTCAATTTGGATATCTTTAGCTCAAGATATGTGTGTTTTACTATGTTATGTCTCTGTTTGTTGAAAATGCTTTTTGTGTACCCAATATACTAGGACCACTCAAATGAGTTGTATCTCAAGTGAATGTCCATATGTAACTTCTAAGAGCTAAGCTCCGTAAAAAAGATCCCTTTAATGGAAGTCCGTACCAAATTCTCTTAACCAATGAATATTAACCAATCAACTCATGATTTATAGCTATACGCGCAAGAACATCATATCACATTTCCACCCTCTGGTGCTTGTTTATTGGTTCACATACCAACAAACAACGATTTTATATGAATGCACGTTAATCATACTCGAACAATCCATTCAACCATTCAAACAATAACCATTACCCTAAACAATAATCATTCAAACAAACAAGGATATGGTGGAACAATAAGTGCGACTAATCCCAAGGTCTAAAAGTTTACCTTTTCTTAACTTGATTCCAAAACTTTCTTTGTCTCAACCAAAGTGATAATTGTATAAGTTACCAAACAACACCTAAAATATGCAACCAACATATATTTTAACACATGAATTCACCAAGTTCATAACTTAACTCATCAACATACAAGGAATGGGTACCTACCCCCAATTCTCCAAAACCTAAGATTAGAACCCCAGCTCGAGGTGGGCTCAAAGGGTGATTCCAACAAAAGGTCACCACAATCATCAACACTCTTACACCATAATCATAAGATTCAAACATCAATCACAACATTTAACCAACATATTAAAAATCCTAAAATTCATAAAACCCTAGGTTTATAAATCCTCAAAATAAACTAAAGGAAATCATGATTCTTACCTATTATATTCTTTTAATTATTTTATTTTATTTCTTGATATATTCACTGATTGATAATTACCCAACTAATTCAGTATTACCAAACCAATTAAAAAAATGAGACTTCCAGCATCATTTCCTTTATTGTATACTTTATCCACTCTATCAAACTGCCTTTAAAATTAGGAAAACATTTTCAATATTACCATTATATCGAGCATTCGATACATCATTTATCAAATATGAAAAAGTATCATATTTAAACTATCCCTACTTTTATAGTTATTTTCTTCCATTTTTTTATCTCTTAATAAGGGAGTATCTACTCCGATTGTATAAAAAACATGTTAATGAAAAAAAAGGTGGAGCCCCTGTCAATACTGCTAGATGCCAGAAATTCTCCTCTTTCCTTAATGATTGTAATCTTTTGGATCTCGACTGTAAAGGTTCTAAGTTTACCTCGAAGGGACCTAAATGGCTTCATCTTGACAGGGTTTTCAAAAGATTAGACAGAGTTTGTGTAAATGCAGATTGGAGAGTTGCTTTTGATGATGCTTATGTGAGATCCTTGCCCAGGCTTAATTCTGATCATAATCCTTTGCTCCTAACCTTGTCTACAAAAGAAAATGGTAAGAAGGATAGGCCTTTCAGATTTCTGGTGGCTTGGCTTGAGCATTCTTCCTTTTCCCACTTTCTCAAATTTGTTTGGAAACCTCATCTTAAAATTAACCAGAGCTTGTATAAACTGGTTAACCCTTTAAAGTCTTGGAATAAAAGGGTGTTTGGGTGTATTCAGATTAGAAAGGAGTTCCTACTTAATAAGTTGCATGAAATTCAACTGAATACCAATAACCACCTGGATCAGTTTAACTCAGACCTAGACAAGGCCCTCCAGGAAGAACTGAACCGAGTGTTGGATCAAGAAGAAGCTCTTTGGTTTCAAAAAGCTAGATGCAATTGGATAAAAGATGGAGATCGGAACACTAGATTTTATCATACGACTACTATCATCAGGAGGGCTAGGAATAAGATCCTAGAATTAAAAAATGATGAAGGTCATCCTGTTAGAGAAGAAGGAAATCTGAAGAAGCTTATTTTAGGGTTTTTCAATAACCTGTTCGCAGAAGAAAACTGTAATCGACCTTAGGCTGTCACTAGTGTTAACTGGCCTGGCCTTGTTGAATCTGATCTGAAGTTGATTAATGAGCCCATAACTGATCTTATGATTAAGGAGGCTTTTTTTTCCATGGGTGGTCTCAAAGCTCCTGGCCCTGATGGATTCCCAGCTCTTTTCTTCCAAAAAAATTGGGATCTCCTGAAGAAGCAAGTGGTAGAGTGTCCCCCTCATATCTGGAAGAATCCAGGTGATGTTAGGGATCTCAATAAAACCTTACTTGTCTTAATTCCAAAACTTGCTAAACCTGAAAGAATTTCTCAATTTCGGCCTATAGCTCTTTGCTCAGTGTTATATAAAGGTATCAGTAAAATTATTGTTGGGAAGCTGAAACCCATTCTAAACAAGCTAATCTCCCCTCACCAAGTCAGCTTCGTTCCCAATAGGCAAATTCAAGACAATATTGTTATTGCTCAGGAGATGGTTCATTCTATGAATAGAATGAAAGGTAAGCGGGGCTTTTTTACTATAAAGATTGATCTCGAAAAAGCCTATGATCGCATGTCCTGGAGTTTCATCCATAAAGTGCTTAAGGAGATTAGTCTTCCTGATCAATTTGTGAATCTCATCATGCATTGCATCTCTACTTCTGAGCTGGAAATCCTTTGGAATGGTGCTAAGTCAGGCAGAATTTCTCCTAGCAGAGGCCTTAGACAAGGGGACCCCATATCTCCCTATATCTTTGTTCTGTGTATGGAGAAGCTGTCTCATTTAATTGCTGACTGCATTAATAGAGAGGAGTGGAAGCCCATGAAAGCTGGAAAAGGTGGTCCAATTATATCTCACCTGCTTTTTGCATATGATTTGCTTCTTTTCGGTGAAGCTAGCATTAATCAGATCAAGACTATTCTGAACTGTCTTGCAATCTTCGGTGACATGTCGGGGCAAAAGGTTAGTTACCCCAAATCAAACATTTTCTTCTCTAAGAATGTTTCTTCTGAGCTGGCTAATTCTATTGTGGAGATAAGTGGCTTTGCTCATACTAGGAATATTGGCAGATACCTGGGCTATAGAATGAAGCATGGAAGAATAAATAAACTACATTATGGAGAGATCATGGACAGAGTAAATGGGAGACTCCAGGGCTGGAAAAAGAGCTGCTTGTCTATGGCAGGGAGAGTGACATTAGCTAAATCAGTCATTTCAGCTATTCCTATGTTTCATATGCAGAATAGCCTTCTCCCAAAGGGCATCTGTGATGAGATAGAAAGAATTCAAAGGAGCTTTATTTGGGGAGACACTGATAATCATAGGAATCACCATGCGGTAAGGTGGGAGCAGCTCCAGATGGACAAAAAGCAAGGTGGTTTGGGGATCATCAATCTTAGAAAGCAAAATGAAGCTTTCCTGCAAAAATGTGCCTGGAAGTTAATTCAATCCCCTGACCACCTGTGGGCTCAAGTGCTAGTGGCTAAATATGGCAGAAATAAAGAGTTGTTAAAGGAGGTATCTTCTAAACCGTATGATTCTCATTTATGGAAAAGTTTATGCAAAGTCTGGCCAGATATGTTAAGTAACATCTCTTGGCAGATTGGTAATGGGAAGAAGGTTGATTTCTGGAAGGATGATTGGGCTGGTCTCAACACTAGCTTAATTTCGTTAGCAATTGTTCCTCTTTCAGCTGAGACTGTTGATCTCAAAATAAACCATAATTCTTTCTCTTCAGGAGAGGGATGGAATACGCACTTTCTCTTTAACCATTTTAATGAAAGTGTAGTAAACCAGATTATGGCTATTCCTCATCCTGATGGGGAAGCAGGAGAGGATTGTGTTAGCTGGAGAAATTTGCTTCCAGGTCAGTCTATAGTTAAATCGGCTTATAGAAATCTGACCTGTCCTAACTCCCTCTCTAGTGATAGCTGCTGGGACTGGATATGGAGTTGGAAAGGGAAAGAGAGAGTTAAGCTTCTTTTGTGGAAAATGCTCCATGGTAGGATGCTAACTAAAGACTATATCAGCAAATGGAGTGATTCCTCTAATAGCTGCCCCTCTTGTCCTGATCTAGCGGAGACCCTGCTCCATGCTTTTAGAGACTGTAATAAAGCTAAAAAGGTCTGGCTAATACCTTTGTTGCATCCTCTTCCTCCTGGTTTTTTCACCTCAAGCTGTTCCAAAGAGTGGATTATCCTCAATTTGAATATAAAGAATACCCATGCCAAGGACTGGAGGGACTTTTTCTTTACCGTTTGTAATTTCTTATGGTATTGGAGAAATAAAGAGCTTCATGAAGGCTTTGTAAAGAGACCTGAAGACCCTTCTCCTTGTATTGCTGAATCAATTAGAGAGTTAAGGTGCTGTAACAGAAAATGGTTAACAAAAGTTGATCCTATATACCCCCCCATCAGATCCTCCCCTGCCTGGATTGCTCCAACTCAAGGTTATTTAAAATTAAATGTTGATGGTGCAGTTTCTAATGAGAGAGCTGCATGTGGGGGATTATTGAGAGACTGGGAGGGAAATTGGGTTTCTAGTTTCTCTGTCTTTATTGGTTCCTGCTCCCCTTTGCAAGCTGAACTCTGGGCTATTTTACATGGGTTGGAGTTTGCTTGGAAATCTGGTTGGAAGAAAATTATTCTTGAATCAGATTCTGCTCAAGCCATTGGCCTTCTTACCATGACTGGTAATGACACTCGAAAGCTACCTCTGGTAACTAAGATTCGAGCTGCTCTCAATAAGGATTGGTCTGTCTTGTTGAAGCATATTTCTAGGACCTGCAATCATTGTGCGGACTGGCTAGCGAAGAAAGCAATGGATGATCCTTTTGGTTTATCCACTATTACATCCCCTCACAGTGAGCTACTTAATCTTCTTACTGCTGATATGCTGGATCCGGGAGTCATCACTCCAGCTGCAAGATGCTGAGTTTGTTTCTTCTGAGTCGATGGTTTTTAGTTTTCTTTCTGTCTTGCTTTTTCCTGTTATTGTTTGTTTTCTTTTGTTTCGTTTTGTCTGTTTCGTGGGGCAATGCCCCATGTATTTACCAAAAAAAAAAAAAAAAGAGATCCTTAAAAACCTTAATCTATCTTTTTTTTTGTAATTATTATTAATAATTTAAACGAGTAAAGGTCAAATCGTACGTCTCGTTTCCTTCCATGTCTGTTTAACGAAGACGACTTAGGGGGATGTATTGGATTGAGATTTCAAAGAATTTTAATGGATTATTTTTGGATAAAAAAATCCATTGGTATTTAATTAGGATTTTAAAGGATTAAAAAAAGTCATATGGCATTCGATTACGATTTAAAAGATTATTTTAGAGTCTGTCCAAATTCATTGGTTGAAATTCAATTAGGATTTTAAATAAAGAAAAAAAATCTTGTGTATTCAAAAATCTAACGATTTTAATGGATTTTCTATTGGTGTATTTTTCGTGAGGCTTTTTAATGATAAATATAAATATCATATTTTTCTCACAATCTCACCCTAATTCCTAGGATTTCTTGAGATTTCTCTACTGAAGTGTCTTCTTCTTCCTTTAGTGGGTTGACCTGCTCGAAATCGGATTCGGCCAAGGGAGCTTCATCAAAGCTCAAAAACAACAGATTTTTGAACAATTTTCATCACAAAATAACCTAGAAACAACAAACCAACAAGATTCTAATATAATCAATCTTAAAAACAACAGATTTTGGAGCCATTTTTTGGATGTTTAAAAAATAATTTTCAAACTATGGGTCGTGATTTTTCTTGGCACAAAAATGTGTAATTTGTATTAAAAACAACATAAAATAGTGGGAAAACAACAAAGGAACTGAAACCCTAAAACCAATTTTCTTTTTACATCAATGAAATAATATCAATTTAAGGAAAGATTGAAAATTGGGAAATATGTATCTAATATTACTCTAGACAACTTTGTCTAATGTTCATCAAAACGACATCGTTTTGGGTTGAAAAAGTAAAAAATTAGAATGATAAAGACTATTATAACCCTGAAATAAATTAAAATTACAAAAATGCCATGATTTCTACCCCAAAATGACGTCGTTTCGATGAACATTAGATAAAGTTATCTAACGTAACATGAGAAAAATCAAACCCTATAGGAAACGATACATTTATGAACTAAATCCTTCCCTATAGGAAACGATTTCAAATAAGTTTTGTGGGCAAAAAAATTAAATTATTGTTTTTTAGTAAAATAATTACGCATTTATTACAGTTTTGGGAATAATTACGGATTTATTGCACAATGTGACGCCCCAATTGAGGCGTCTCACCCAAAGGGGAGACGCCCAACTTGGGCGTTTTTCGTGTGGTGTTGACACGTGTCACACAAAAAGTAACATTTTAATTGTAAAACTTCTAAAAGCCATAACTTTTGACTCGGGTATCCAAATCAGGTAATTCTTTTTTTGATTCCACATAACTTTTCGAGATTTATGCAATGACACCCCATTTGATATATTTTATTTCTCACAAACATAATTTAAATTTAAATGTCGTTTATGAAAACATTCCTGAGGTCACTCTTATACCTTATACGTCACATCAGATCACGTTTTTTCATGATGTCAGAGTGAAGGACCACGTCCCTGCACCAGACGTTTCCTACTTCCATAAAAACGCCAAGAAAGCTAGCGTGTTGAACTTGCCAAAACGTCCCTGCAGCTCAGCGTTCTGCTATGAAATGACATTATCAAAGAAACAGTACCAATAAGGACGTGTTGAGCCATCCCTGTACCTGACGTGTTGAGCCTAGTTCTACTCAAATCAGATTCAGACGACCACTTTATTGTTCTCATTATTCTCCTTTGTTTTTTTTACTCTGTGTTTGTTTTTGCGCTTTTTTATGTTGGAGCATTGGGATAAGTACTAGTTATTATTGGGGAGTTGTAGTTGTCTCTATTACTATGAATTAATATAATATTTTGTCACATTTTAATTTTTAAAATTATAACTTAACTTTTTTATCCATTAATATTTTGTCACGCTAGCAGAGTTGATTGTTTATCTTCCATTACCATAGTTCAAATGTGCAATAATAGTTCCACTTTTTTATAAAATTGAACTATGTTTGTGAGAGATAAAATATATCAAATGGGGTGTTATTACGTAGATCTTGAAAAGTTATGTGGAATCAAAAAAAGAATTACCTGATTTGGATATCCGAGTCAAAAGTTATGGCCTTTAGAAGTTTTACAATTAAAATATTACTTTTTGTGACATGTGTCAACACCACACGAAAGACGCCCAAGTTGGGCGTATCCCCTTTGGGTGAGACGCCTCAGTTGGGGCCACATGTGACGCCCAAAAGGGGCGTCACATTGTGCAGTACATCCATAATTATTCCTAAAACTGTAATAAATGCGTAATTATTTTATTAAAAAGCAATAATTAATTTTTTTTGCCAATTTTGTATCAATAGATAACTAAAAACTTATTCTTCAAAAACCCCCAAAGAAATTTAAGGTTTCAATGTATCGATTAAAAATAATTTGAGAAATTTTCTAAACTTTCATTTAATAAAATCCAGTAATTCAGATTCGAAATTTGCTTAGAAATTAGAATACTCAATGAAAACATGCATATGATATATGGTTAGAAAACTCTCATTACGTAGAACAAAAACCCCAACGTTTCCAAGATCAATTGCAAAAAATTTCAAACGAAATTTTATCATAAACTTTAGGTTCCATATGCAAATTTAGAATTATTTTAATAACTTAAACAAATTGGGTCTTATAATCATTTTTTATAGCTTTGATATCAAAAGAAGAATATGATTTTCAACCAATTGGTCAAACCCAAGAGCGGGAACGAGAAAATGTTAATGCGTGGAACACTAATATAACGTTAGATATGTGGAGAGCTGTTGCTTCGTAATTTTGAATGTTTGTTAAAGTTTATATTATGTTTTGCTGATTGAGAAAATTATATTAAGTTTTACTTTTTTTATTATTAATATCATTGCATTTCTTTATTTTTTTATGGTAAACTCTTTGTTATTTTTTGTATCAACTCTTGTAAATTTGAATATTTGTTAAAAAATTTAATGATTTTTTAGAATCTTATACATCTATATTATCCTTTTAAATCTTATAAATTCTATTAAATCTTTTAAAAATTCAATTTAAATTTTTATTTAATAAAAAGTCTTTAAAGTTCCTCACATGCTAAATAGTCTTTTAAAATTTATAAAAAAAATTATATCAAAAAAATATTTTAAAATCCTAATCCAATACATCATCTACTTTTATAATTATTTCCTTTCATTTTTTTTTTTTATCTCTTAATAAGATCTACTCCGATTGTATAGAAAACGTGTTACATTAACATAAGTATGCTTAAGTTAAAAGAGATGTTTAAAAACCTTAATGTATCTTTTTTTTTTTAATTATTATTATTATTTTAAACGAGTAAACGTCAAATCGTCTTCCATGGCTGTTTAATGAAGACGACTTAGAAACACGGAAAAATTAGAAAGAGAAAAGAGAAAGAGGAAAGGAGGAAAGAGAAAGAGAAGTGGAACTTGGTCGTGGTCAGGGAAATCCATCTTCAAACCCTTGGTCGCGTTATTCACATTCTGTTATTGCGAGTAACAACAATGTCGCTCAACATGAAAACCCTAACCCAAGCATTTGCGAAGACTGCAGCGGTGATTGAGAAGACGGTCCAGACGACGGTGCAGGAGGTGACAGGCCCGAAGCCACTTCACGACTACGAGATCCTCGATCAGATCGGGTCAGCAGGGCCCGGCCTCGCTTGGAGGCTGTACTCGGGCCGGGCCCGTGATCCGTCGCGGCAGCACCAGTATCCTGTTGTGTGTGTGTGGGTATTGGACAAGCGGGCCCTCTCGGAGGCGCGAATGCGTGCCGGGCTCTCCAAAGCCGCGGAGGATTCGTTTTTGGATTTGATTCGAACGGATGCGAGTAAGCTCGTGCGGCTGAGACACCCTGGCGTGGTTCATGTGGTGCAGGCGTTGGATGAGAGCAAGAATGCGATGGCAATGGTTACCGAACCCTTGTTTGCTTCCGTTGCTAATACTCTTGGCAATCTTGATAATGTTCCTAATGTTCCTAAAGACCTTAGGGGAATGGTAATTTGAATTAATTCTGCTATAATAGTAAATCACAAAATTCATTTTATTTTATTGCGTGATCCACTAGTTCGTTTGATCTAGTCCTTTTTTGTGTGGAATGCTGTATTAATAGAAGAAGCTTTTGCGTTGCAGGAAATGGGACTGTTGGAGGTGAAGCATGGTTTACTTCAGATAGCAGAATCATTGGACTTTCTTCACAACCATGCTCATCTTATTCATCTAGCTATATCACCTGAGGTGATAGCTTATTTTAATTTTTTTTTTTTTTATAATAATCATTTTCATTACTTTAAGAACAAAAGTTTGTTAACAAAGAGCATGACACACAAAGAGAGGGAAAAACTGAAAAAGTCTGCAGAAACTAAGACTTAATGGAGTGGGAAATAGGTTGACTGTGATAGAGTGGAGGGAAGTTTTTGGCATTATGGAGATGCAGTCTTGTTATTTCCCAAGTCTTGACTGTAAATTTTAGTCCTAATTTCCTATATTTATTTATTTAAAGAGGGTGAGCTTAAGCAGTGGTAAAACTAGTTTTTGATGACTGATAGATCACAGGTTCAAATTCATGAATTAGTCTCTTTGCAAAAAATATAAGAGTGAGGTTGTGTAGACAATGATTTCTTTCACCACATCCCTCACTAGTCGGGGTTTAATGAGGAGTGGTTTTATGTATTTATTTATTCTCTCTTAGTTATTTTTCTATTTTCTCAATTTTTTCTTGCTTTTTATTTCGTTCGTCACTGGCTGACCCCAACGAGATTGGGATAAAGGTGATGATGATGAATTCTTTTCATTACTTTGACTTAGTTATTTTTTCCTTCACCTCTTGTTATGCTGTAAATAGTTTTTCTTTTGATAGATGGGAGGTTCTGGTAAATGAATAATACCGGTGAGTGGCATCTAATTAGAAATGGTATATAACAAATCATTGTTTGGGAGATTTCCTTGTATCATTGAGGCATGTATGTATTTCTGAATGTCATATAATCTTATAAATATTTTTTCTCTTTGGAATTTTTGCTTATGCATCTTTTTGTATCCATCACAGTTGATATGTATTCCTTTTTGTTTTGCTAGTTAACCTTCGGTACAAGTCCTTTTCTGTTCCACTATTATAAAATTTAAAATTGGTTTATTGAATACAAATTTTATACTTTGCAGAATATTCTTATCACTTTGAGTGGAGCCTGGAAACTTGCTGGATTTGGTTTTGCTGTTTCTGCTTCTCAGATCTCTGGTGACTCATCTAACGTGCAAGCTTTCCATTATGCTGTGAGTGGGACATTTTAGATGATTAGGATTTACTATGTTTATTTGTTTGCTTTACATCTTTTATGTGTTAAATACCCTAATATTGACATGAACTTACGGTTGCATATGTTGCCTATTTATTCATTTATTTTTATAATATTTGCTCATCTCTGATTCTCTATAGATCTTTGATATGTATTTGGTCTATTCATGTTATATTACCAATCATATAACCTTGTATGGTGCAATTCTTTTGCATATTTTATTTGTTTTCACCATGACTGTCATCATCATTTTTCCTTTGATCCTCTTCTTAGCTACAAATTTCTGCTTAAGCTTTAACTTCTTGTAACCTTATATACTTTGGATTTGATATGTCTCTATATTCTTTTAATTTTACCCTGGTGAATAGTCTTCTTGGCACATGATTCTGCATCCCTTTTCCTTGCTACATATGCTTTTCTTGATTATATTTGCAATATCCGCATCTCACTATGATTTTTAAGAAGGTCAAAAAAGCTATTTTAAGTGTTTAAATGACAAATTGTACTATTTTATATTTGTATCTTATTCTCATCCTCAGCAGCGAAGTAGATTTCGCTGAACTGACATGTATCTTATTTCAATGTGACTGCTTTATAGGAATATGATGTTGAGGACTCTGTTTTGCCGCTTCAGCCATCACTTAATTACACTGCTCCTGAGCTGGTGAGGAGCAATATGTCTCCAGCTGGGTGCTCTTCTGATATTTTCAGTTTTGGATGCCTTGCCCACCATTTAATTGCTCGCAAGCCTTTGTTTGACTGCCACAACAATTTGAAGATGGTATATATAAATCCTTTTGCCTACCTTTTCATAGACTGGTTGTGGTATCTGAAACAAATAAGATTGATGTCTGGAAAAGAAACATGAATCAGGCAACTTGTGGAAAGAGGTTTATGGTGGCCCAGATTGAATCTTGTGTTTTTATATTTGCTGGAATTGAACGTGTAATAAGATATTTTCCATCTAATGGTTTTTTTCAAGCTTGTGTTATTGGCAATTAGGTTGTTGTGTTGCTTTACTAGTCAGCAACATAATTGCTAGTATCATGTATTCTGGGGTTGTCATTTTAAATATGTTAAAGTACTAAAATACCACTGTAGTGCAATAATCGAAGTCAATGCTAAAAATACTGAAAATAAGTTACAATGGCTTTGAAGTTATAGGTGTTCTTTCAAATTTTTCTAAATAGGCATTCATGGTAATGATTGCATGTGTCTAGTCTCTTAAAGAGAGAATATATTTTTGTAAATGGTTGAATACATTTGACCAGATGCCACACATGCAATTGGATTTGCCCATGATAAATGAAATTGCTCACTCTTTCATATTGTTTTGTACTTATGCAGTACATAAATACCTTGACTTACTTATCCAGTGATGCTTTCTCATCGATCCCATCGGAACTGGTTCCTGACTTGCAAAGGATGCTCTCTCCGAATGAGTCTTCCAGGCCAACAGCGATGGATTTTACAGGTAAAGATAGTTTGGCAAATCAATACTTGTTTTTTTCATTCCTTGAATGAAAAATAAAAACAGTCATGACATCACAGTTAAAGGATTTTCTTGGGGAGTTTCTTACAAACAAAAATTTAATGGGGGTTCATTAATTAAAATATTTGGTGTCTGATCTGAGGACGAAGGTCTTGATCATGTCAGATGCGACGAGGAGTAATAATTCTAAACTTCACAATTGATGACATATGAATTATAGGCAATTGTTAGGAACTGTTAGAACTAAGAATATTAGGATTGTTGGTGTTAGGAGTCTCATAGGTTAGTAGTTTTATTGGTCTAGGCTAGTTCTTGTAATAGTACAATCGTAAATATATAGGTGTTAACTTTGTATTATATTACATCAAATATCAATCTAATATCGTTCATTCACATTATTATCTTAAACATCAAATATCATCATGCTCTTGTGCAGCCAACTCATAAGCCATTTTGTCTTACCTCCACCTCATCATTTACTTGCACAGCCAACTCATCAGCCACTTCATAACCTATTTTTGCTGCTTGTTGGTTTGCTCTTTCTCCCCTTTTTCCTCTTGTACAATGGTACAGGTACATCATATACACAAGTGGATGTGTAATAAAAAAGTAATAAAGTGTAAGAGTATTGTGCCACAGAAAATTAACAAAATTTGGTCATTGCACAAGCTCAACTACTGATTGCATTCAAAATAAAGAAAGCACAATTGAAGTGATCAATTCCCGTAAGTGATTAAAGCTGTAAATTGGCTGACTAAATAAAGAAAATGCAAATTAACAATGTTTATTGAATCAATCAGAGACTGGGATGACTGCGTATCAGTTTCTCCTTTTCTGCAACCTAACACCAGGATTGCTCTAGCAATTTCTACTTTAATATTATCCAGTTAACTAGATCATCAGTGTATACAAGAGTTTTCCAATCTGCTTGTATTTTTCTTCCCTTATTTTAATTATCATATCCCTATGTAAAACGTAAAATCAGAAATCAGTTGGGTACTAGCTCAAAATGGGTTTATGCAAGATAAGAAACATTATTGCAACTATCTTAGCTAGATTTGTACATAAATCTGCTAACCAACATTATTCAATACACATCTTATTTTAACTAACTTACCATCAAATTAAAATCACATATCCCTGCTCACAAATGGCCATGAAATGAACAAAGCACTTCAAACCCAATATTGAATAAACTGAGTAATATTGATGAAGAAGGATAAAGTTCCAAGTGTTCAATCACAAATCTGGATACTCTATCAACTTAATCTTGGACAAATCAATGTGATTATTGTTGCTCCCCAACGACCACCACTTTACCAGCGAAAACAGTTTTAGTTCACTCCCCCTGCCTCCACCTTGCTGAATGACCGTACCAAAAGACTTATCCTTAATCATCTTCTAATAGTGAAAAGCAAAAAGATCGAGGGGTACCTTGTTTGATGGAAAAGAAGAGAACTGGAGTGTTTTGAAATGGAGAACACAATGGATGCTGCTTGCAGCCACGCAAAAGAAAGGAGATTCAACAGAAAAGGACGCAAGGTGTGAGAAAACGTGGAGAGAAAACTCCTCTAGAAACCTAGAAGCTTGACAAAATTGAGGAAAAAATGTGAGAGGATGCTCACGGGGCAAGACCCCCACCTTAAAAAAGGAGCCAAATGATAGGGGTAGGAGAGTCTTTTTAAACAACAATTGATGATGTACTGTAACTGGTCAACTTCCCATCATTACAACCTGAAACCCAAACATCCTTAGAGCTGGTGCGGCCATGTGTCCCCTAACAAACAAAAGGACGTTAAGAGTCAATGGTCATGTCAAAGTCACTCTGAATTACATCGAACAACCTTGAATCAAGAGCAAGTCGGCTCCCAAACCTGATATTGGCACCAAAGCACCCCAAAGTAAGACCCAAGTCCCCAACAATTGGGCTACCACATGCATTCCGGTCGCCTTGAGGACGAGTCAAGATGTCCTTATCACCTACAAGATACTTGCTATGTGCTTCAAGCTACCTTGAACCAATTCCTATGATCCAGTTAGAAAATTGATTCCAGCTTCATATCTTGGCATTCTGACATAGCGATCTATTGGGCCGGGGGGGACAATTGTTTTGGACCCCACATTGCGTCGCACAACTAGTCCAGTTCTCTTCGCCCCAACCTCAATCTTCCCCTACGTAATCACCTAATAGGATCCCGCAAAGTTACGGAATATGTGCCTAACACTCCACGTAGATAGCAACATTCCTCCCTATAAATGCAAGATCCTCCCTTCAAGTAGACTCTTCTTCTGAACCTTAGCAATATTCCTCACTCTGACTGTATCACCCAATTGATGCTCAAGTCCCCACATTGCACAAGCATCATGGATAGTACACCAAGGAGGCCAGCTCTGAACCTTTACTTGGCACTCTCAATCGGACCATATAGCAAACTCTTAGTCCGTCATCTCCGGATCGAACATCAAGCTCTTTTGTTTTTGAACTTGTTCAAGATCTCCTCTTAATATCTCGAGTTACAAGGGTGGCTCAAAATGGTGTTGTAGTTTAAGTTCTCATTATATAAAACTAAAATGAATTGCTAACCGATATCGGGTGTTGGTATGTCAGAAGATTTGACTTGGATTGCATGTTTAATTCTTCAGGATTAAGTAACTCATTAATCAAATGGTTACCATTGACCACTGCAATTAAGACAGCGTCTCTGCTTGTTGTTGGATCCTTCATATGGTCCACTGCTGTTGGATCCTTCATATGGTCCACTGCACATAATATTACTATGTTGCTCAATTGCTGTATTTCGTGGCTCCTTTATTATTATGATTATTATTATAATCTTTAAAGGATAGACACCCGTCATTTTTGCAGGCTCACCATTTTTTCGGAATGACACTAGGTTGCGTGCTTTGCGCTTTCTTGATCACATGCTTGTAAGAATTTTTAGTTTAGCTTGTTAGCATCACAAAATTGATAACATACAGAATTCAGAGTTGAAATCTATGTTGTAACTTCTCCTTCAGGAAAGAGATAACATGCAGAAGTCAGACTTCTTAAAAGCATTGTCAGATATGTGGAAAGATTTTGATTCCCGTGTATTGCGATACAAGGTATGCTGTTCGCCTATGACTGTGTAATTTATGTGCGGTTTAATTTACTCCTGCTGGTCAATTTTGTCTCGGTTCTCTTTCCCTGTACATTACTCAGTATATACCTGCTCCATTAATTACTTAGTCTTGTGTCCTATAGGTTTGATGATTATGGGTTTGACCTAAGTGGAGTATGACAATATGGTCTCCCAATCTTTCTTGCATTTTGAGATTGATTCACATGTTAAACTCATGTTACCCAAAATTTCCCCAAATACGAGATTAAAATGCTGATGCTCCTTTACTCTGAATCCAATTGAATTTTGAGTTATTCTTTTACTATTGTCATGAATGTATTTTAGAGAAATAAATTCCATGCAGGTCCTTCCCCCACTTTGTGCAGAACTTAGAAATGTGGTGATACAACCAATTATTCTACCAATGGTTCTAACCATTGCGGAGTCTCAGGTACTATCCTCTCTCTTTTCATCACTTCTATAGAATGCCTAAAATATTAATCAAAGTACTGGTGTTGACAGCATTGTAAATCAAAATCAATCATGCACTAACAGATATTCTTTTGTAGGGTAAATATTTCACAAAATTCATAGTGGTATCGAAAGCATATTTCGTGCATGTGATGCTCATAAACTTTCACATTAATCCAGATTTTTTACCTAATTCATCAATAATTAATGCATAATATGCTTTCTAAGATTTTTTTGTTTTTTGATAAAAAAAGAAATTCAGTATGACAAAGAAGAAAAAAATTCTATGTTATTTTTCAGGACAAGAATGATTTTGAGCAATCAACACTGCCAGCCCTTGTCCCTGTCTTGAGTACTGCTGCTGGTGAGACACTGTTACTACTTGTGAAGCACGCTGAGCTTATAATAAACAAGGTATTGTAAGTTTGTATAGAGTTCTTTATTTTGATGATAGAAGAATCTTGTGTCTAGTGACTATGCTTATTCTAACTTATTACATCTTTCATTGTTCATTTAGACTAGTCAACAGCATTTAGTTTCACATGTTCTTCCAATGATTGTTCGGGCCTATGATGATAATGATTCTCGTTTGCAAGAAGAGGTCCTTAAAAAATCTGTTTCCCTCGCGAAGCAACTTGATGCCCAGGTGAGTGCTATTCTCTTGTGGGACTTCTTCTGATTATTGAGTAGGCTTAAGTTGTTTTAAAATAACACATGTTTTCTATTGAGTACTTTGTGAACTTGGGTTGCCCAATTTCAAGTTCTTGTTTCAATGTTTGAAGTTCTTTGGGACTATTGAAACTTTTAGGTTAGACCAGGAAAAGGAAAAAGAGAGAATAAAAGCTAAAAGTGTATTATGAGGTTGATGATCAGATGTTACTCAAAGACAATAACCTAATGCACCTATTTATACCAAGGTTATCAAGTTGTAAGATTTAGAGAATTAATGAAAAATAGCTTAAAATATGTCATATAAATGAACAGTTTCAATGATGCTAGACAAAGAGACTGACTGTGACTGAGAACAATACGTGAACTGTGCCAAAGGTGCTGATGTCAATGACACTATCTGAACAAGGCTGAACTTCAAATATCTAATGCAGGTAGCGGGTTGTTAGCGGTCGACCCTGTAAACGCTATTGCGCTACAGTGCTGCAACGGGTAGCGGTGTAGTGCAGCTATGCATGAATACGTTATATAGATCTACCACATACAAAATAATTGATTAAAAACAAAGATGAAATAGTGTACTAATTAATTATCAAACACCACAGAAAAAATTGTACTAAAAATCCGAAAAACTTAGCCAGAATTTGTACAAATATTTCTGGCTTACTAATTTTGATGTGCAATTTTGAATTATTATAAAATTCTAAACAGAGGAATGCTATCTTCATTGTATAAGGCATTAAGAGTCCTCTAGTTTTAGAACAAAACTTGAACTGGGGTAGAGGAATGCCATCTTCATTTGCATAATATCATAAGGAGTTCACAAAGGAGTAGTATTAACAAATAACATAAGAACTTTATGTGGAGAGTAAAAACTGAAACTTGCACTCCTTCCCTGTAGCGGCACAATAACGTTGCGATTGGCCACAATAGCGGTTGCTACAGCCGCAACCATGAAGTGTAGCGTAGTGGCGCGGCCAATAGTGGATGTGCCCGCTACAGTCGCAGTATAGCGTGCAAAAGCTGTGCTATTGATAACAATGGGCTGAACTGGACCTCTGACCCTTGGAACAAGACTGGGAGACACCGATGAGCAGAATGGTACCTTTGGCATGACAATTGTAGATAAGAAAGGTGGCAAGCGAACTGCCCGTGTTGGCAGAGGAGGCACGCCACTTGTGTGTGAATCACACACGCAAACAAAAGACACCAGGCATGGTGTGTGTGAAAGATTTTTTTGCAGCAATGCTCATATTGGTGATCGATTAGCGGGCTCTGGGTTGAAATTATAAGGATTTAGATTTAGAGGGAGAAAAACAAATACTCAGAATAACAAAATTATGTTTATATTGTTGTGAAGAATGTTTTATGATGCTATACAAACTATAAAAAACTGATTCCTATTTATACTGGACTCCAAATCTTAAATAAATCATGAAATATAAAGAAACTAGAAAACTATTCCTAAGAAATAATCTTAAGATACTCTACTCTAAGATACAATGAAGATATTATGAGATATTTTTCATATATTCTAACACTTACCTTCCTATTTACTTCACAAACAATGAAACGGATACTTTACTCCATTCTATCATAAAATATCCAAACAATGGTATGGTAATTTTTTTTCATTCCATCCTCTTCGACTCCATTTCATCCATCATTAGATATGCAAACATAACCTTATGGTTTAGGCATGGAAAAGGAGAATCAGAGAATAGAGGCTAATGATGTACTATGAGATTGATAATAAGATGTTACTGAAATACACTAAAGTAATGCACCTATTTATACTACTAATCAGGTCAAGTGCTATTACTGGCAGTACAAGCCCAAGCCCAAGCCCAAGCCCAATATTAATAAGATAATAACTCTAATATCATTATCTTCTAACAGGGACTTTTCATAATCATATAATATGAAACTATTGTCTCTTTCATGGATGGAAGCATCATATTTTAATAATTAATAACCCTAAAAGTTATGGCTCGTGTATCTATTGGTTGGTTTGAACTTTGAAACATTGGTAGGATTGTATTAATCTACCTTCATAAAAATTTCTGTTGGTTGACTATTATCAGAATAAAGAATATTCAGAAAATCCCTGCATTTTGGTCCATTATCTCTTTGCCTTCCTCTGGTTTAGATTTGGAAAGTGTTCTGTTACTCCCTTATCCTAATGTTTATTTGTTACCTTATCACCCCCTTGAGGTTTATATTATTGTACAACCCTACTGCTCTTCTTCTTCTATTAAGTTTCTGATATTTTTTTTCTTCCTTTCAGCTGGTGAAACAAGTGATTTTACCCCGTGTTCATGGATTAGCACTTAAAACAACAATTGCTGCGGTATGTCAATATTTTGTTTACAATGCCTTAGGTTCCCCAGCTAGTTTGGGTTAAAAATGATGTTGATGTTGATGAATGTCTTAGGTTGACATGATATATTTGGTGTCTTTTCAGCCCACAAACCCTAATTTAGCCAAAATAAATAGATGTTTTTTTTACGATGGTAGTTATTTGACTAAATGGTAGTTATTAGCAGTTTTCAAAGTTTCATATCTACTCTGTCCTATTTTACTTATTGCCTCTATTTCTCTCGAACTTTTAACGCATGCACATTCCCTTATGAATAAAATATCTTTTTAATTAAATACCTGTATTTATTGATTTATTTATTTTATTATTATTTTTTCTTGTATTTATTTTTCTGTTCCCTTGATCTTTTCTTGCTTGTTATTTGGGTTCATCTACCGTCGATCCCAACTAATTGATTCTGCCCTAAATATATATATTCTTGAATGTAATTTCATATTATAGGTAAGATCTTATGTTTCATGTTGTATTCGATGTTCTACGTTTCTACTTTCTACCTCTTTTGTTTGATCCTAGGTAGGATTTATGAGTTTGACACCCTTGTTTATTTGTGCTGTTGTTTCGGTGTAATCTGTAATTGTCTCTTTGGTTTGACAGGTTAGAGTGAATGCTTTGTTGTGCCTAGGAGAAATGGTTAGCCGACTTGATAAACATGCTGTCCTGGAAATCTTGCAAACTATTCAGCGCTGTACTGCTGTTGACCGTTCTCCTCCAACACTTATGTGTACCCTTGGGGTTGCAAATTCTATTTTTAAGCAGGTAATATTTGCAATGATGGGCCTGATATATGAATTGCAGTTTTTTAAATCATTGACTGAATGGTATTTGGAGCCGTAGCTAAGTTTTGTTTGATTTCTCTTGTTCAGTATGGAGTAGAATTTGTTGCTGAGCATGTTCTTCCACTGCTTATGCCCCTCCTGACTGCTCAACAACTGAACGTTCAGCAGTTTGCCAAATATATGCTCTTTGTCAAGGATATGCTCCGGTAATTTTTTTTATAAAAAATTAACACCTCTTTACTTTTTGTCATTTTCTTTGTCTTCTCTCTCTCCTTAATCTTTGACAAACTTCTCTTTGAATTTCTTTCTGAATTTTGTGTGCTTGTACAGGAAGATAGAAGAGAAGCGTGGAGTGGCTGTGACTGATTCTGGAATCCCAGAGGTAAAACTATCTCCTGCTGTTAATGGTCTTCGAGCTGAAGCCCTGAGGACAAGCAGCAACATGGTTTCTACTTCAAACAAAAGCAGCTCCACTTGGGATGAAGATTGGGTTCCCAAAACAAAGGGAACTGCCTCTTCTGTCCAGAATTCTATTGATACATCCAGTCAATCTGTGGCAGGCAATCCTGTGGGTCAAGTAACATCTTTGCAAAAGCATTTACCTTTATCTGCTGCATCTAATCAGCAGACAACCATGTCGTGTCCCTCAGTAGATGTAGAGTGGCCACCTCGAGCACCTTTTGGTGTTACCTCACATTTTGGTGATACTGAAAGGCCTACAATAGCAGCAGAAACGTCATCCACATCCAATCTTGAAGATGATGATCCTTTTGCTGATTGGCCTCCACGTCCTAGTGGCTCATTATCTAGTGGATCTGGAATTTCCAACAATGGTACTTTAGGAATGACCTTAAACAAAGTTGGGTTTAATTCAATGGCAAGCACTTCAAGCAATATGGGTCTCCCAACAAGCAACAATTGGTCTGTTAGTTCACAAAGTTCTGCAGAGTCCGTCAGTTTGAACTTCAGGAATGCTAGTTCAACCATCGGTAGTCTGAATGAACCTCAGAATTCTCTTGGGTTCCTAAAACAAAATCATGAGTTTCCAGCATCGAACGTTTCATATAATAATAACATCAAGTCCACAGATCTTGGATCAATATTTTCTTCCAACAAGAATGAACAGATTGCACCAAAACTCGCACCGCCCCCTTCAACCACAGTAGGTAGAGGACGAGGAAGAGGGAGGGGAGCTGCTTCAACCACTCGGTCCTCTAATCCCAAGTCACGTGCTGAGCAGCCACCTCTTTTGGATTTGTTGGGGTAGCTTGCTTCTATTATTGTTCTTGTATCAGAGTGATGGATTACTGCTGAGGTTGTATATTTTTGCAGCATCCTATGTTGGATGCTTGGAGACATTTGTTGTGAAGGAAGAGCTTGCAGAAAATCTTACCATGCAACATCTGTTGCAAGGGACGGCTACACTGTGTAAAGGTTTTGTTGTATGTTGCTTAGTCTATAGTGATCTTGCAAAAATTTGGATTAATATTTTTTAATTTTTTGTTCTTGCTATATGTCATATTTCATTCTTAGGGCATCAGGCAAAGTGTATTCAGAAAAGTCCTGGTTACTGTGACTGGGTTGAAACTAATAAAAGGCAGTCATTAAAGGTATGTTTGATTGTGTTCTGGTTTTTTTGTTCTTAAAACTGTTTTGTAAAATAGTTATGGAAATAGTTGTTTTTTATGTTTTTTTCTTTTTGAAAGTTAAAAACCAAAACAGAAAACAAAAACAATTCATACATGTTCTCTAAATTTGATTTTAAAATCAAAAAAATAGTTATAGTTTTCAAAATATTTTTTATAAAATAGGTTTTACCAAATGAGTTTTTAAATTTTTTTATTCTGAAAATTAAAAAATTATTTTTCAAAATAGAAATCAAACAGAGCCTAAGTTTCTCGTGAAATAAGAATGGTTTGATTTTATATTATGTATGGTTTGGCAATTGGCATAATAGGAACAGTTTGCGGGTTATGAAAGATGGTATGAGTGAAAAAAAAATCTCAAATTTCGTCTTGTTATATTGCTTTCCACTATTGGAACTGAAAGCTTAATAGCCAGAGGTTGTTTTCTCTTGAAACTTACTTTAAGCTTTTGGTTGTAAGTACTTTATAATGTTGCATTTTGCACGTTTTGAAGTAACACGGTGTCAAATTTGAAATTTAACATCTCATCTAAGAGTCATTAGATAAAAAAAAGATCAACAGCTCTGATTTGTAAACATGTGACACCATTGATCTTTTCTGATTTAACGGCTCTCAGATGAGGTGTCAAACTTCAAATTTGACACCGGTGTCAAATGATCCTATAGGATCAGGATCATTTTACACCAGTGTAAGTTACACTCTCAATCTTGTCCACTGATCCAACTTTTATCTAAGGGCTCAAATTCTTTAGTAATGTGAGCCATTGGATACAAGTAGACCGATGGTCAAGATTGAGTGTAAGACTTCTAACTCTTACACCGGTGTAAGAATATCCTGCCCCATATACATATATATATACATATATATATATATATATATATATATATATATATACATATATATATATATATATATGGGTTAGGATCATTTTACACCAGTATAAGTTACGCTCTTAATCTTGTTTGTTGATCCCTTTATATCTAAGGGCTCTAATTTTTTTAATAACGTGAGCCATTGGATATAAGTGGATCAATAGTCAAGATTGAGTGTAAGACTTCTAACTCTTACACCGGTGTAAGAATATCCGGTCCTTATATATATATATATATATATATATATATATATATATATATATATATATATATATATATATATATATATATATATATATAAGTTATATTTACAAACTCTTACAAATTACACTATGTAGGACCCGTCCTACATTAATCACATAGTGTACGACCGGTCCTACATTAGTATAATTGCAAAAAAAGTTTGTAAACGGATCCTATCCCATATATATATATATATGTGGAAAAAAATTTCTATAGTCACTTTAGATAAAGTTATCTACAGTTATCCCATAAATTACGTCGTTTTGATTAATGAATGGTGTTTCTATAATTTTAGGTTAATTAATGAAAGGTGTTTAAGTAAAATGCATATGATAAAAAAATAAACAAAATTACAGAAATTCTGTAGAAATGTTTTTCACACAAACACACACACACAGACAGATATATATACATATATATATATACGTATATATATATATATATACACATATATATATATATACATATATATATATATACATATATATATATATATATATATCTATATATATATATACATATACATATAGGGTTTATCATTTAACATGATCACAAAATTTTTTCTACACAACATTTTGTGGGGCCTGCAACAAAAATAAAATAAAATTTCAACACACAAAATGAATATCTATGACATAATACAATCATTTTTCCTACAACATAACTCTTATAAAACCCATATATATATATATATATATATATATATATATATATATATATATATATATGGGTCAGGATCATTTTACACCAGTGTAAGTTATACTCTCAATCTTATTCGTTGATCCCACTTATATCTAAGGACTCAAATTTCTCACTAATGTGAGTCATTGGATACAAGTGGATCAATGGTCAAGATTGAGTGTAAGACTTCTAACCCTTACACCGGTGTAAAAATATCATGCCTATATATATAGATGAGTTTATCATCTATCATTTAACATACCACAAAAGTTTTTCTACACACACCATTTTATGGAACCCGCAGCAAAAAAAAAAAAAAAACTCTGGCATGCAAAATAAATCTCTATAACATAACACAGTCACCTTTCCTACAACATAACTCTTATAAAACCCTATATATATATATATATATATATATATATATATATATATATATATATATATATATATAACAAAAACACATGTTCAGTAGAGTGATGGGGAAATGACTTTCTTAATTCGATCCATGTGCCAAAACTTAAAGAATTTTGCATCATAAAACATTGAACTGGTTCATCATTGAACCGTCACCAGTTTGAACGGTTTCCCAAATTTAGGTTAGTTGGTGAAATGTGGCCATATGCCAAGTTCATGGTCACACCCGTTAAGATGATCGGTTTAATTTTCAGAATCGATTGAGAAAAATATTTGTCATTTTAAATGATATAATTTTGTATTATTTTTAATGAAATTTAGTCATTTTGTTGTGTTTTGTCATTTTCTCTTTTTTATAAAATTAGGAAGAAAAAAAGAGTGAAGAAGAGAGAATATAAAAATCCACCAAAATAACATAATTTTATTAAAAATAACATAATTTTATGTTATTTAAAATGATAAACATTTTTCACGTGAAGGATCTAATTTAGCAATTGTCTGAGCTTTAGTTGAAAGTGTCATGTCACAAGAAAGTGAAGGTTGATACCAATTGTAATATGAAAAATGAGTGGCAGGTAGAATTAATTAGAGGAATAGCAATAAAAGAAGCTAACTCCTTTGATCAAGAACTGAGATTTAAAAATGCATGTAAATCAGTATCTGAAAGTAAACTGGTCTTTGAAGGCCGATGCATGTAAGGTGTAAAATAAAAAAAATTTTACTGCGGAATATACATGCACACATAGGTTCATGCTTTAAGACAGCATGATGTTACCTTGTTTTTGGCTTGATCAGTCAGGGAGATCAGATGTCAGGCTTGCAGGGTTCAAACCCTCTAATGGTGATCCACACCACCGTTCGTCAATGATGCAAGAACCCTTTCTTGAAAGTGTTGGAATGTAGCAATTTGAAATTCAAAATAGATAGAATCAGAAGTTTGTTTCCTTTAGAATCAGAAGTTTGTTTCCTTTATTTTATCTAGTTTGTTAGGATTTTGAATGTACAGTTTGTGTATAAATACACATCTGATTATGAGGAAAGAAATGAATGAAAGAGAAGTATTACACTATTAAGAATTTGACATGGTATCAGAGCAAATTTTTCACCCTCCATGAATGGAGTATCCGCTGCCATCATTTTTTTAAAATCTCTTGATCATCCAGATCTCCTTTGCATCTGTACCTTTTCCCCTTCCTTCCTCCGGCTCACTCTTTTGAATTTTCCGGATTTTCTTCTCTTTTTCTTACTTACTTGCTGCTACTGTGAAGCCCCGAATCGTCATAATTTTTTTTATACACCATTTTTTAACTGTATTCGTATTGTTCATTTTCTTCTTCAATGGCCAACTCCGCTTCTGAAAACTCCAAACCTCTTCATGTTCCCCAAAACATTATTCTACGCAAAGATCCCAAATTGAATTGTTGATTTTTTTGAATTGTTGAATTTTCTGAATTGTTGAATTTTTGAATTGTTGAATTTTCTGAATTGTTGAATTTTCTGAATTGTTGAATTCAAACTCTCCACCTTCACATTCTGAATTGTTGAATTTTCTCTCTCTGCTTCTTCACTCTCTAGAATCTCTCTATTTTCCCGCTTTCTCTTTCTATAATGGCTACTTTTACTGTCGCGTCTCTTTTCTCCTTCCAAATCTTGTTTCTAATCGAACCGAACCACTTCCGAATCGAACCAATTTTGAATCGAACCGAACCACTTCCAAATCTTGTTTCTTCCGGCCGTGATTTCATCTTCTTCGGTGATTTATTATTTTTATTTTGATTTTCTTTCATGGTTTATATTTGGTCAATTTTATTTTATTCCCACATATGTTTGTGGTGTTATTCAAGTCTGATTTGACTTGTATTTGGTTTGCCATTGTTTGGCTTTAATTTTGGCTTCCTATTCAGGGGGAGCATGGTTCATGTTGCCGATGTTCATTTCAGAACATTTGATTTTGTCGATGTCCATCCCGACATCATTTATATTTGGTGGCTGATGTCCATGCCAGCCCTTCCTTCCTTAGCTGATGTTCATTCCAGCACATTCTCTTTACCAACTCTTCAGAATGATGATCATTACAGTTGATTTGTTGTGCTACCGATTTCTCCGACTTGTATTCCATGAAGCTTCATTTTATTTTTCATTCTTCCTAAGATGAAGTCTCTCTTCATCTTAGGGGAGGGAGTAGTAGAGATATAGATAATATTTTATTTTAGTTTATTATATTTTTTATTTTTCTTTAGGGTGAGTTGTAGAGTTGTTACAACCCCCGCTCGTTTATTTTATGTTTCTTAGTCTTTCTTGTTCAAGCTTGTTGCTTATGATGTATACGCTCCAGCTTGAAGATCAATTGGCAGATGTACTGACCAGCAATTTCTGGAAGTGTTTGAAGAAGCAATTAGCAAGTTAGGCATGATTGACATCCATGCACCAACTTGAGGGGGAGTGTTGGAATGTAGCAATTTGAAATTCAAAATAGATAGAATCATAAGTTTGTTTCCTTTAGAATCAGAAGTTTGTTTCCTTTATTTTATCTAGTTTGTTAGGATTTTGAATGTACAGTTTGTGTATAAATACACATCTGATTATGAGGAAAGAAATGAATGAAAGAGAAGTATTCCAGTATTAAGAATTTGACATATTAAGAATTTTGACAGAAAGCCACCAGATGAATACCACAGTGAGGCTTGCTATGCGCACAAGTGGTGAAGGTGGAGGCTAGGTATTCTGTTTGGAAAGGTGTAGTGAGCTACCCTACAGAATGGTGCATAGATGGAGGAGAGTTGGCTAGGTTTTCACAAAACCCTAAGGTGAGGAACAAGTCATGCGCACACTTGGAGAGGAGGAGGGATTTAAATCATTCAAAATGAAAACAAAATTTCAAAAATCATTTGAAATTTGCGCATGGATTAGGGAGGATAAGGTGGAGCTGTTGCAAAACAAATTTTGCCAACAACCTCCAATCTTATCCACATGAAATTAAGTTCAAAATAATTTAAACTTAAATTCATAAACTATCATATAGTATATACTTTTCATGTGCATAATTCAGCCCTAGAAAGGGTCCAAATATATTGAGTAGTTGCATTCAAAATTTGAATCAACTCACCTACTGATTCCCTCAACCACCAAATCTGAATGGAGGTTTGTTTTAAGTGATAAGATGACATTCTTATGACTTAAACTTGCGCACCAAACAGCCAAGGAAGTGCTTCCAAAGATGCTTCTTGATCCAAGGAATATGCTCCAATAAGATCCTGTCTTATCCTTTTGTTATGAAACAACTTTTCAAAACCAATTCAAATTCGAATTTAAACACTTGAATTCAAACGTTCAAACTTTCAAATTCAAAATTCAAAATTCAAAATTTCAAATTTCAAATTCAAAATCCGAATTTCAAAATTCCAATCCAAATTCAAATTTTAAATTTCAAATTTCAAATTCAAAAATCGAATTTCGAAATTCAAATTCTAAATTCAAATATTTGATTATTAATTTAACTAATTAAATTAATTAGTAATGGCTTGGACTATCCAAGCCCATTACTAAACTCCATGCACCACCCACCCATTTAGGTGGGCTTCCAAACAGCTTCTTGGGCTAACAACCATTATTAGGCCCAATACCTTTAAAGCTAGTCCATCATGACTACAAGGTGTTAGTGTGTGACCCATTAAGTCCGACTTAGCTTCTAACATAACTGGGCTTGGGCCCAACAAGCCCACAACCCAATTAATGACAGCACAGAGCACTAGCAATGCTTTGTTGCCCCAGAACTAGTCAGATTAATGACTTGATCAACCTATTGCACATATTTGGTTACCGTATGTATTTCCCTTCGTCTCGGTTATCTTCCCATTAACCTAGGGTAAGGAAATGTATCAACCCCTGCGGTTTAGGGTAAGCTTTATTTGAAATAGGGAATCTTCAATTTACTGACTCTAAAGGCAGATCATCTCATGATCTCTTTTACTATGCATAGATTCCCGAGTCCCTGTAAATGTCATCCCGATTTCTCCGGTTTACAGATAACCTAATCTCTCACAGAGATTTGACGAATTCCTTCAGCTTATTACCCTAGCCCTGTGCCCTTTAAGGACACGCCCAACAGTATACCTATGAGTCTCCATATTTCAGGCAGACGAGGTATGCAATCAAAACATGCCTTCAAGAACACAGTCTAGGTAATAACTTCTGGTCTAAGGAAAGACATACCCAAACATAAAGAGATTACTCTAATGACACTATCTGTGAGATTTCCTCATAGAGTCTCTTTTGGGTCTGTTCAGTGCGAGCTATACTCTTATAGGTCCACCCACGACTTTAGCTAAGATATCTCTATATCTGCAGCTCATGAGGTCTTTACCTTGTATCCATATACAAGTAGATAAGTCGTACTAGTCTTTACTCGAGATCACTGATCCCCAAACTCAGTGTCTCTAGACTAGGAACATATAATTAGGAATAGACATGCAATATCCTTGAATCCTCATGATCGTGATCTCATCACAGATACTCAAGAGATACCTGTTCTATTCCAAGGGGTTTATCCAGTTCGTTCATATAATATTAACAGTAATATCGAGACACAATATGAAACTGAATAAATAGTGCTTTCATTTATTTGCGACAAACAAAGTTCTACATCTAGTGTCCTTTATTTAATCAAAAGATTGTCTCTAGGACACCCATATGCTAACAGTATGGGGAGACGAGAGAAATTTTGATGATATTATCTTATATGCTATTACACTACATAATGAGTGCCACATCCCCTAGTGCCACTAACCACCCAAAACAATATAAAAATAAATGAACATAACATCAATTACACCTTATTTTTCTATAAAAGTTTCATTTTTCACCTATATTTGGGGATTTTCAATCTAAAATCTCAGTATTGATTGTTACATTTTAGCAAGTAAGGAAAATGTTTAAAAAGTAAGTTTTCCCTTAAAAATATGGGATTAGTATTTCTCGTACCGTATATATAACAGTGTATGTAGTCTTTATTTTTTTCCTCATTTCTTCATATAGATCCAACACACTTTTATGTATATATAGGAGATAAAATTATCTCCTATAACATGAAAAACATCAAATCTTACAAACATGAGGGAAGATATTCTTATTACAAAAAAAATTCATTACCAACCCACTACCTAATCACCATTAGATCAATTATTTTTTTTCTCTTCCGAAATTTTTTCAGCATTCTCTTTCTTTGATCCAACTGTGAATAGATAATAGGTTTATAGTGGATTTTCTTGGTTTTACGAATATCCCCATTTACAAACGTTTACCCTTAATTTAATTTAGAACATAGAAATAGATTATTCTACCTATCTTTTTTCATGTTTATTTTACCTACCACTTTCCAACATCGTTAGATCAGAAAATTAAATTACATTTATTATTTCTCTCTTCTTTTGAGATTTTGGTATAACTGTGTTGAAGAATAGTAAACAAAGTAAACATCTCAACTAATATTTATCATTTAAGTAAGGATATTCTAACTACCAAAAAATTCTTACTATTAACTTACTACTCATCACATCACCATTGGTCGAAGAAAGAGAATGTTAAAAAGTTTTGAAGAGAGAGAAAATATTAATCTAATGATGATTAGATAGATAATAAATTATTAGTGGAAAACTTTGATGGTGAGAATATCCATTGTTGTTAACATTTTTCTTTCCTGGTTATATTATGATCTAACAAAGTAGACATAAAAAAGTAGGGGTTTATACTTCCTATGTCACATATGAGAATTTTTGTAATACACACATATTTATGTGGGCCCCATTAGAAAAAAGTAAAAATATTGGTATGTAAAAAGATGTGAGTGTAGCATAAGAAGACTATTCTTATGTTGCATAAAAAGTATAAATCCCAAAAAAGTAATAGGACAATAATCTTAAACCCTAAAACTAAAGTGAGATTCACAAAAGGGTTGACTGATTTGCCGGTTGCCAGTATCCACTAGCCAGGCTGGTCATTTACTCTCTCGTGAGATTTACAATTTTTGGCTTATTTAAAATCAATAGTCGTTGTCTGTTTCCTTCATCAGCATCAGCATATGCTCAAAACGGAAGAGATTGGGTGCCGTTTTAGCTTCACAGCAGTTAACACCGCACCCTCTCTCCCTCTCTCTCTCACACTCTGTGATCATCGATCAATGCTTATTATGCTCAAAATCAAAACCCTCCATTCAAATTGTTATTATTATTATTGTTAAAATTAAGATGAAACTCCCAGTTCGTTACCTCATTGTTATTCTAACCTTCATCTGCACCTCCGTTTGTTACATCGAACGCGTTGGCTTCTCAATCGCTTACACCGTAGCTGCTGACGCCGTTGGAGTTAACCAATCAACCAAAGGTTCAATACTCTCAACTTTCTATTACGGTTACGCGTGTTCTCAAGTTCCCGGTGGTTTCGCAGCTCAGAAAATCGGTGGAAGAAGGGTTCTACTCCTTTCCTTTCTGTTATGGTCGTTAACTTGCGCATTGGTTCCTCTCGATCCGAATCGAGTAACGATTCTAGTCATTGCTCGTTTACTCGTTGGTGTAGCTCAGGGTTTCATTTTCCCTTCGATACACACCGTTTTGGCTCAGTGGGTCCCACCTCACGAGAGATCTAGATCTGTTTCGTTAACGACTTCTGGTATGTACCTTGGTGCTGCTATGGGAATGCTTCTTCTTCCGAGTTTGGTTAAGTTTAAAGGTCCTCAATCTGTTTTCGTTGCTGAGGCTGCGTTGGGTGCTATGTGGTCTTTGCTTTGGTTCAAATATGCTTCTGATCCTAAAGGGGAATCGTTGTTGCCTGTTAATAAAAAAGTTGATAATAATAAAGAAGAAGGTTTAGTCAAAACGACGTCGGAAATCCCTTGGATGAAAATTATGACTAGTTTACCTGTTTGGGCTATTGTTGTTAACAATTTCACTTTTCATTATGCTTTGTATGTGTTAATGAATTGGCTTCCCACTTACTTTGAATTGGGTCTTCAGTTGAGTCTTCAGGATATGGGTAGTTCTAAAATGTTGCCGTATCTTAACATGTTTGTGTTCTCCAACATTGGTGGTGTGGTTGCTGATTACTTGATTACTCAGAGGATGTTGTCTGTTACTAGGACGAGGAAGTTCTTGAACACTGTTGGGTTTTTAGTTGCTTCTCTTGCGTTGGTTGTGATTCCGAGTTTCAGAACTTCTGGTGGTGCTGTGTTCTGTTCCTCCGTGGCTCTCGGTTTCTTGGCGCTAGGGAGAGCTGGGTTCGCGGTGAACCACATGGATGTTGCTCCTAGGTATGCTGGGATAGTGATGGGTGTTTCGAATACCGCGGGTACTTTGGCTGGCATTGTTGGAGTTGATCTCACTGGGAAACTTCTTGAAGCTGCTAAGGCTGCTAATTCTGATCTTTCAGATCCAGAGAGCTGGAGAATTGTGTTTTTCATTCCCGGGCTCTTGTGTGTTTTTAGTTCTTTTGTATTCTTAGTATTTTCAACCGGGGAAAGAATTTTTGAATGAGGTAGGCTTGTTATTTTCAGGGGATTTAATTTTTATTATATCTCCTTGTTATACTATCATTCTTGGATAGGAGAGGTCATGTACCAAGCTCCACGTAATTATTTTTCTCCAACTTGTACCATTCCTAGTTAGTAAAAGTTACATCCCAGATTGTATCAGGGATGATTCTTACGTGTTTCTTTATGCCTTGGATGAAACTCATATTCTAGTATGATTAAAAAAATTGTGTATTTTTCACATTTTGACACATTTAGTTCGTTATTGGTGGACTAAATGGGAGAGGTGGTGTTATAAGCATTTACCCTCCCTTCCCCTCATTTGCTTGGAAGGCTTTTATAACCCCCATTTTTGTTTGATGGCATTTCCTCCCTTCCCCTAGCTGGATTCTCTCAGTTAATTATCAGATTAAGATTGCGGGACAGGATCCGTTTACAAACTTTTTGTAATTTTTTTACAAATTACACTATATTCTCCCGGGAGAACATAGTGTAGTTTGCAAAAGTTTGTATTCTCCTGGGAGAATATAGTGTAGTTTGTAAGAGTTTATAAACAAAAAAGTTTGTAAATATAACCTGCCCCAAGATTTTGCTGGCATATTAGTAAAACATGTGTTTGACAATTTAGGCTTTGGCTCAAGAAAAAAAATTTGGTTGCACAATAGTCAATAAAGCACGGAGGCTTGCCTCTACAGAGTTGGAGGCATGTGTTCGGGAAAAGGGAAAAAGTGATGGGCAGTTCAAGAGTTGTCAACCAAGGTGAAGATGGGAACCAAAAATGTTTGCTGAATGTTGTTATAAAGCATGCAGGCTCTACGAAGGGAGCAATCAAAGCAAGACTGGGATGTGTTAGCATGGTGCAGAAGGAAGTGCTAGCTGCTATTTATGTGCAATGTGATAATACTGCAGCTGTTGGTAATGATCATGGGCTATTGATTAGGCATAGAATAATGGCATTCCTTCCACTCGAAGGAGTCCTGTGACTGTGATGTTCCTCAAAATGAGGTATGGCTTGTAGTAGTTGTATGCAATGTTGATTGGTAAGTTGTTTGGTACATGATACATAAAACCCTTGTGGAGCAGCATCTAAAATGTACAATTTCTGTTTGAATTTTCCTAAATTGATTTTCCCATGGAGTTATTTGTGGAACACACTGGACTGCACAAAATGATCACCTAAGAAAGCAACTTTATAGTTAAAACTTGACCCAACCCGGAAGTGGCCATAGTCTTGTTTGCATATGTGATTATAGTTCTCCTGCTGATTCATTTGACTTAGTTGATATACTGTGATTTCTATGCTTGACTTCCGGTGTATGTAGCAATGGTATTGTTTGTCTACTCTTCCCCTGCCCCTTTGTCCTAACTCTTTTAATATTTTTCTTTTCCTTAAAAGAATTATTTGTTGCTGCTGTTGCTAGTGATAATGACTGCAATGAGCCCATGGAAGATGAGGAAAAATAGAATAATGATATTCTTTTATCCCTGAAATTTGATGAAGACGATGACGACTTCAATGCATTGGTCCTCATTTTATTTGTGCTATGTTTTATTCTTATGACTTTAAACATTTTTTTTATGAATTAAACATAACTATATCTATTGTTAACATTACCATGCTCTTGTTGAAAAGTAATGAATTCTCCTTTTGACATTTTTATTATTTTGGAATTTTGAAATATATTTCAGATTCTTCATATCATATCTGTTGTATACATTCAAGCCGAAGAAATTCAGCACTTTTAATTTTTATGCATCCTATATTGAGACATTGCAATCAGAGACCATAGCAAAAGAAACCAAACATCAGCAACCAAGTGAGTCTGAGAGAAAACCAACTATGCATGAGGGAAATTAAATCTGAGAGCAATGAGTGTGAGCCAGACTGACAAAGGGGGAGGTCAAAGCAATCCAGGTAACACTGAGTTTCAATCTGTGGAGGACCATATTCATTCGATGCTTCATATTTTTCATGAGCCAATATAGTCAGGAATTTTGTTACATGAGCTGCGGTGGCTATTTATTTGTGGGCTTGCTCAAACTGGATGTTGGTTTCATCAATTGCTGGAATATTTTACTTCTTAGGAATCAAAAGAACAATTGCTGACTATTGGCAATGTTTTAATTGAAAAAAAACAAATGTTTTTCAAATATTTCCTCCCTTTTTGCTTGATCTGATAAGACCAATAGATGTCCCAATTAGAAGAGATGATTAGACAGAGAATAACCCAATAAATAAAGATAAAGACCAAGGAAATTTCAAAAAGACTTCGATCTAAATAACCTTTCTGGAAACTTGGTTTGGACATAATGTGATTTCAATTGCTTGATCCATGTAACTAACCATACTTAATCGGAAAACTTGTTTATGGTACTTGGTTGGACGTTTTGTCTTTGATTGTTGGTATGGGTTTGTTGACTGAATATCAACATAGCCTACCATGGGTTTGCATTTTTCTTCAATCATAGTCTTTTCTTCTCCTGTCCTCAATTCCCCCCTCCTGACAAAGGAATTGTGCGATCCCAACAAGTTAGAAAATCAGGAAAAAGAAGAAGAATAATATTTGGCAACACCAGTAGCCCAGCTTTACGGATAAAACTCTAACCCAAGATTGGAGTTTGTTATCCCCTGTACAGTGGATTTTGTACACTATTGCACTCGAGGAGTGTAACCCAAGCCAATAATTTATGAGTTCAACTAATCTCATGTTGTATGAGAGAAGATCTCTCATGTTGTAGACATATGTGAGATGGGATTCACCATTTACAAAAAAATAAAAATAAAAAAAGAGAAAAAAAAGTATCACGGTTTTCGATGGGTCTATTGGAGATAAATTACTCTTATGTTGCATAAGAATAGTTTTTCCCATAATTTATAGGGGTTTGCATCTATCATGTTACCTGACACAAAAACATTTCCTACACAACAACATTTTGTGGGGCCTACACTTTTTTAAGCAAAAAAATAAAAAAAAAACTTCGATACACAAAACAAATCTCTATAACATTACAGAATCATTTTTCCCATAACATAACCCTTATAAAATCCTAATTTATATATGGTTCGTTCCCCAAGTGTGGAGATAAAATACAAACTGCTTCATCACCCTGTGTACTTAATTTTTTTGGAATCGATGCTACCGGGTATGATCCTATTTATTCATGACAACCAGTCCATGGATGCAGTAGCAAGTATGAAGTGCTGGTCTTAAAAAGGTTTTGTACCATAAAGCTCGTAACATTTATTAATTCAACATATTTATATTACTGCTGAGCATAGAGACAATCCCAACAATCTACAGATTTGAAAACTAGGAATATGAAGAGTTATTTGGAAGCTCGACAACTAAATTTTTTAGGGAAACTTACATATCTTGCGATGAAATGCGTCCTATACTAAAATTAGCCATGATGCGTTTCAGTTTGCTTCATATATTTAAACTTTTGATAGAGCATCTTATGAATCCATGAGTCTGCAGTAGTCACATACATGTTTTTTATATTGATTTATAATTATTCTGTGTCTTGTGGTGAGATTCAAAGAGCAAAGCATTGACCATCCTGCAATTCCTCCTAATCTCCCCAGGCCTACCAGATTGCAAGTCACCCATTTTCAACATCCCTTCCACAAATGCTTCAAAAAACTCACTTTGATGTCTACTATATAACCTCACAAAATCCCTTGTTTGAGGGAAAGTGAAAAGTGTTTGATCAGAGTTAAGAAATCCTCTCCCAACAACCAAGTCCTTGAAATATTGGTTATCAAACACCCGAGGAGTTGAATCAAGGTTCCCTGTCAGATTTTGGTCAACATTTGGTGGACATAGCTTGTAAAGCTCTTCTCTAAACTTAGGCTCAATGGCAGGGTCAGGCTTTCCAGTACCAGATTGATTGTATAGCCTAAACATGATTGAAAAACAACGACCTTTGCCAATAGAGTGAGATCCTGAGAGTGATACAAGGTCTTTCACACTAAGGTTGAATTTCTGGAAGAGCTCAATAAGAGAGCTTGCATTGGCTCTTGGACTTGGCATGATATTGTTTGAGTCTTCTTGACTAGCACTCAAGCTGTCCAATCTTCCCAACCTCACCTCCCAATTGGGTCCTCCTGTCTGCAATACAAGGAAAAATACTAGTTTCATCTAATTTTATATGGACAAATTTTTTACGAACAGATTACAAAATTGCTCAAAGGAAAATGAATTAGGCCACTGTGGTAAGATATTAGCAGGTAATTTCCTCAGTAAAACATAACATTTTGTGTTTGCATGGATACAATTACATAGACTTTCATCTTTCATCAGCAATAACAACTCTCACTGGTGAAATCCAGAAGGTGGTTGATAATTTTGAAAACTAATAATGTATAAGTTTCGACCACGGCACATTTACTATGTGAACAAGGGCAAACTTCTTTTATGATGTGAAGACGAAATTTATCAGTTTACATTGTCATGATATGAACAATGTGCATGAAAAGTAAAATAAATGAAAGGGTTTAAGTTTTCTTATGTTGTAGGATTGAAGGAGAGAAAAAAAAAAAAAATAGAGAGAAGTTAAATGTGGGTCCCATATTTTATATTTAAAAAGAAAAGAAAAATTAATTAGCACGGAAAATGATTTACTCTCATGTAGCATGAGAGTATTATTTCCATAAATGAAATTAGAGGACAAGAATCTCTTCCTGCACATTTCTTAGTTCTAGCAGCTCAATTCCAAGAAATTGACAAATTTTGAATTCAAACATGTATAATAATACACCTAATCACAGGTCATGTTTATTGTTTTTAACGATTATGAATGAAATTTTTTTTTGGGTAGAAGATTATGAATGATTTAAATAATATTTAACAATTTTTGAGAGTTTGTTTTATCTGTCATAAATGTTAATTTTACTTTATTATGATGCAGAGTCGATCCGCAAAGCAATGCTCCTTTCTATTTTTGATATATCATCTTAGAAAAATATTTTTCATGTCATCTCAGAAAAATTGAAAAGCATTATTTTAATTTTATGAAAAAAAACTAAAGAAGAGAAGAGACTACCATATTTCAAGGTCATACCAACCCGTTGACATTTTTTTTCTTAAACTTGCATTTTCTCCATAAAATAAATTATGAGAGACAATATCTTGATCACGAAAAAGAAACGAAATACTACACACTAACAGTATATGAGCTAACAGATTAAAACTTCTCATGTTGTTCGAGAATATTTCTCACGTCACTTATATATTGCTTTATTTTTTTATTTTTATATTCTTTTCTCAGTTGAAAGGAGAAAAACAAAACCCTTAAAAAATTAGTACACGAGTTAAAAATATAATTAATTATCAGTTCCACTATCAATAAATAAGGAAATCAGAACCCTTTATAGTTAGAGATGAGTACGAACCAGTGCTACAGCATCTCTAGAAGCCATGATTATGATATCTGCACAAGAAACAACTCCTGGGCACGCTTTCTCTAATGCTTCCTTAACTTCATCAATAACTTCATATGATCTAAGGGAATTTATATTCGACAGTGCCATCTTCTCCCCAAGCATAGTTGGTGTGTCATCAAGTAACATAGAAGCATCACACCCCTTCACAAATTCAATAGGTAATTCAGAAAATAAAATAAAACAAAAAATAAAAAATAAAAAAATAAAATTAAAGTCCGACCCGGCCGACTTCGTGAGCATATGGGGAAGGGAATATTCTAGGCAGTATTTCTCTCTGCTTTTTGCAGAGAGACTGATTCGAACCGACGACCTGACACACCACGGCAAGCAAGCTTACCGCTGAGCCAAACCGGCCCTTAAAAAAAATAAAAATAAAAATAAAATAAAATACAAAAATAAAATACAAAAAAAATAAAAAAATCTCAGTTGGGTACGTTGACGAAGCAATCATGGAATTGGAAGCGCATAACAGAGGCAACACTTCTTGGTTCCTTGATGAGGGCTTTCTTCATGACATCTCGAACTATGAGTTCAGCTTCTGGACATGTATTTGAGTAAAACCCAGGTCGGAGATCAGAGGATGCCACTGAGGTTATGTGTAGGAGGAGTAAGATCACAAACAGAGACATCATCATGGTCATGGTCATGTGTTGGTTGGTGGGTATGTCGAAAAAATGGTCCTTTGTTTCGAATTATATGCGCATTTAAAGTGAAGATGATAGCATGTGGGTTTGATAACTTTCCCTTTGATGGATATTTAACAAGAGATATAGACACTGGCTTTGTTATGATGTGTCGTTGAATGATTGGTTGTGTATGCAATTTGCAGTGAGGGTAGCAAATTACAGACCTTACTTTATAGTGAAGAAAGCGACATAAAGACAATTTACTACGGGGGAATATGTTTTTCACTTTGTATTTATCTCATTTTATATATAAAAAAAATATTCAGTCCCATAAAACTATTCTGATATTGTATGAGATAAGTTTTTTCTTCCTACATATCTTTCGCGATAATTATGTCACCTTTTTATTTTTTATATTTTCAGGTGATGGAACTCGTAAGTTTATCTCTATGACATAAGATAATTTATTTTTTTTAAGATGAGATTAATAAAATCCATGATAAAATTATGAAAAGTATACTTCTCATTTATTATTAGCTAAAAAGTTAAAATATGTGTGGCTCTCGTAGTTACTTTTTTTATAATTTTTTTTTTTTTTGGTAATCACTTTTTTTATAATCTTAATAGGTGCTAGTTTGCTCCTAAATTTGCAGAACATAGACTTGAAGACTTGCACCTTGACCAATAATGCTTGCCACTATTATTGTCAAAAATTAGTATAAAAATATAAAAATTTATGTTTTCATGATTTTATTGAAGTGGTATATGTTAAAATACAAATAAAAATTCTTCTCATTAAAAATTGGTAAAAATTCTATGTAAAAATGATAGAAACATAAGTTTTTATGTTTTTACTTAAACCAAAAAATTGAACCGGATCAACTTTTAACCCATGATCCTGTCTTAATTTAAAAAAATAAAATAAAAAATCCTATTTCTATTTTTCCTAAATCAAATGCATAGTATCTTCTTCTAGTTATAAAAAAAATCCTTGCACGAGGCCGCTGTATTTCCATGTAACAGTTGTTAAACTTTATTAATTTAATATTTTTGAACTTGGTTATAGGAGTTGTTAAACTCTTTTTGTATTCTTGGACTTATGTCTTATATAGTAATGTGATTTATATATTTTAAATATGAAGTTGTTCATTAAATTTTGAGTAATGACTTATATATATATATATATATATATATATATATATATATATATATATTTTTATTTTGACTTTAAATATTAAAAGTTTTAAGTTTCTTGTCATTTCGACGTATTACGTTTCTATCATTTTCTTCTATTTATACGTAGAAACTCAATTTTGATAACATTGATCGCTACTCCCACTCCTGTTGAATAATATGAAAAATGCTAATGAAGTCACACAAATTCAGTGAAGTCATAAAATTACCGTTAGTAAAGTCTAAATGTGGGATCAACGATTGTGTTGAAGGTTGATTTATGTAACAGTAGAGGAGGTAAATCAATTAGGGATCTTTGTCCCACCTTGTAAAGGGCTGAGCTTACATATTTAAAATTGATTGTTAGAATCAGACTTGAATTTGTATAAAGCTCGTTTAATAATAAGACCTTAAACTCCAATTCAAAAGCTCAGCCTTAGAGCCTTTCAGGCTGATCAGATAGTATATTAACTTTTTATTTTATTTTATATTTTTCACACTATTCATAATAGTTCTCTCTCTTCTTAATCCATTTCATCTCATTTTATCGGTTAAACATATTTTTTGAATAAATCTTTTCTATATTATGCTGTTTGGATATACATTAAATTTATGAATATTTGTGGAATTATTAATGATGTTGATCGTATGTTATGTTTGGATAAATTTTTGTTGTCTTATTTTTTTAACAGGCTATCAGGCGCAGACTTTTATTTTTTGTAAATAAATAAGGTCGTAGGCTGGTAATTATATTTATAACAGGTAACATAGTAGGTCTGACTGACACATTTAAACACAAACTTAACTTTTTAAGATCAAAACTCTGCCCGACTCTGCATATTAACACCCCTACATATGAGCATATGTATAGGCGAACCCAGAAAATTTAATTTATGTATGCATATTTAGTAGTAGCCACGGACAATTTTTTTTAAAAAAAAAGTAAATGCATTAAAAAAAACCCTTGATCTCGGGAAGGGTAGGAAGCTCCAAAATATTTTGAATTTTTTTATTTTTAATTTTTTTAAATGTATTAAAAAACAAAAGAAAGTCTTAGGCTTGGGAAGCCTACGAAGCTCCAAAATTTAGGTCCATAAGGGTGGTATTATTATTATTTTTGAAGAAAAACTAAACACATTAAGGGTGTGTTTAGTACCGGATTTTTTTTTAGTTTCTTGGAAAGCATCATTTGGAAAATAACAATACTATGTTTGGTATAAAAAAAACACCAAACTTTCCAGCTCAAATAATTTTTATGTGTAATTTGATGTACTATTGGTATAAGTGGAATGCTAAATATTGTGCGGAATTTTTTGGTGCCGGTGAAAGTAAAAAGTGATCTATGAAGGAATAGATCATTTAATCCTTTGGTTTGTACCATTTCTTAATAAATGGTGCAAGGTACATACCTTTTTTGAATCAAAGTAAAAGTGGGGTTATTTTGGTAAAATAACCTCATATTCCCACTAATATTTCATAACAACCAAATACAAATTTAGTAAAATTAACTTTATTTTCCCGGAAGAATATGAGTCAACCAAATAGTTTTTTAGTAATATTTCAGTAAAATATATTTTCAACTACATTCCCGTAATAATTATTTCCCGGATAAAAAAAAATTTCTCCCCCACCATAAACCCCATAAGTAAATTTTAACACCTAAATTCTGCGTATCCCCATTTGTTATTAGAAGAGGTTGTTTTTAATTTCTCAAATCATCCCCTTTTTCAATAATAGGGAGGTAAACTTATTGTACTACAGTGCACTAAAATTCCTTTTATTTGTCTTTTAAAAAAAAAAATCCTTTTACTTCGACAAATACACGTTAATTATATGATGGTTTTTACAGTGACACTTGTTAATTTTGGTGGCTAGAAAAAATGGATATCTAAATTATTTAAGAAATTACAAACAAATAGCAATATTTTAATTCTAAACTGCAGCAATTTTCCAAATCTTCAATTAGTGAATGACGTTCCCCTTTCCCTCCTCTCTCTCTCTCTTATGTTGGTCAATAATCAGCGGGTAACATCGCCTAACTATAAATCAAGTAATTTATGGGAAAAACTATTCTCATGTTACATGAGATAGATTTTCTCTCCTACACATTCTTCGATAAATGTGCCACCTTTTTCTTTTCTTTTCTTTTATTTTTTTCAGGTGATGTAGCCCACAAATTTATCTCTATGACATGAAATAACTATCTCATTTTAAATGAGATTAATAAAACCCGTAATTTATTTACTAAAACATGCTCATTGTGCATATAAAATTAGCGAGTGTTCCTTTCCTGGTAGCTTTGCGGCTTTGTGATTGGGAGTAAGATTGTTCTGTGTTGGTTCTTAAAATTAGAGAGATCTCTTTTTTTTTTTTGTGTCGGTGTTTCCTAATAAAACATGCTCACAATGTTTTGGGTGTCGGTGTTTCATAGCTTTTTAGATAATTTCAATCAAAGTTTGAAATATAGATTGTTGAAAATTTGGATAGAATCATGATAATCCATGAGTTTTAATCACATACCACATGTATTTGAACAGTCATTATCATTCAACAAAGTAAAAAAAAAAAAGCATAATCTATATTGATTTATTATAATCCTTCATCTCATATTGAGACACAAAGAGCAACTAAGGCTGGCGAGGGTTCACCACTCTACAATTCCTTCTCACTTCCCCATCCTTACCAGATTGCAAGTCACCCAATTTCAGCATCCCTTCCACAAATGCTTCAAAAAACTCACTTTGATCTTTACTATATAACATCACAAACTCCTTTGTTTTTGGGAAAGTGAAAAGTGTTTGGTCAGAGTTAAGAAAGCCTCTCCCATCAACTAAGTCCTTGAAATATTGATTATCAAACACTAAGGGTGTGGCATCAAGGTTCCCTGTCACATTTTGGTCAACATTTAGTGGACAAAGCTTGTTAAGCTCTTCTCTAAACTCTGGCTCAATGGTAGGGTCAGTTTTTCCACTACCAGATTGATTGTATAGTCTAAACATGATTGAAAAACAACGAGCTTGGCCAAGAGAGTGAGATCCTGAGAGTGCTACAAGGTCTTTCACACTAAGGTTAAACTTTTCGAAGAGGCCAATAAGATAACTTGCATTGGATCTTGGGCTTGGCATTATATTGTTTGAGTCTTCTTGTTTTGCAGTTAAGCTATCCAATCTTCCCAAATTAACCGTCCAATCGGGTCCTCCAGTCTGAAATATATATATATATATAAAAAAGTGATTTTACTTTTAAAGTGAATAGTTAAATATGCATCCATCTTTAACTTAAATTTGAATTATATTTTGATATGAACTCAATAAAATTTAAAAATGGATATATCTTAATGGGTTTGCATTTGTCAATTAACATCACCACAAAAAATTTCCTGCACACATAATATTTTGTTGGGCCCGCAACTTTTGAAGCAAAAAATAAAATAAAATTACGGCATACAAAACAAATTTCTATAACATAACACAATCACTCTTCCTACAATATAACTTTTATAAAACCATATCTTTATTTATTTATGGGGAAAATGTGTGTCATTTTAAAAGATGTAAAGTTATGTTATTTTAAGAGAGAGAAAAAGATAGATAAAGGAGAGGAGAGAGTGTGTACAAAAAGATATAAAAGTGTGAGTCTCATCTCTTTGTGAGAGTAAAAGGATATAAGTTATCTCAGGATAAATATTTTTTCCTTTATTTATTATACAAAAGAGAGTTCAACTTATGAGGTCATCCAACTTTACTCTCTCATGAGTAGGTTACTGACACGAAGTTACTACATGCGACGTGTTACACCTGAAACTTAAGTTACCTTAAATGCCATTTTTCAAAAATAACATAAAGTCAATTCATGAGCTCAATCCAACTTAATTAACTCTCTCATGAGAGGGAGAAGAAAATAATTTCATAAACCCAATCTAACCATTGGTTTAATAAGAATGTCAAGTCCTCAGATATCCCACACCCAAACCTAGACAATCAATTGGTGTCCCAAGTTTTAACGGAGCTGACTAATTGAGTTTCAAATTTGAGCATATATAACACTTCAATAAAGATATTCTTATTATCAAATTCTTCTACTATCAATTTATTACCTATCTAATCATCATTGGTTTAATATTTTCTCTTTTTTCAAAAACTTTTTAGTATTCTCTCTCTTTGATTCAATGATGATTGGATAAGTAGTAAATTGATAGTAGAAGAATTTGGTAATAAGAATATCCATTCTCATAACACTTTAGGTGGGGTTTGTGTTGAATAACCAGGTAATTTGCCCTACAACTCGCATAACGTCTGCAACATTCACTTAACCATGTTCAGAATAATTGTCGGAAATTCATTGTGCACTCGTTATACAGGCGTGACACAGGAAATTGTTTTTTTACTCGGAAATCACAATTTTAAAATATTTTTGAGAATGTTGAGTTAATTTTTTTGATATTAAGTTTGGTTGTATTAAATTTTTCCTTTCCATGGAAATCTTAGAATACCATCTCCTAGATGCTATTCTTGGCTGATATTTTCAAAAAATTTATACACAAAATAAAATTCTAAAAAAATCATATTCTCGTGAAATTTTTCAGAAATCTCGTATCAAACGTGGTTAAATAAGATTACCACCCCCGATTTTTTTTTTTGGATCCTAAAAAAAACCTTCTACCCAATGCCCCTTATATGCCATGTAATTTGTAAAAATAAAAATAGTCACATCTTGAATATTTTAAGAGGTAATAGACCTGAATATCCAATGATATGATTAAGAAAAAAAGGGGAAAACATTCAAAAGAGTTGTTTTCCAAATCTACATAAAGATTAAAAAAAGATGACGACCTAACAATTTTAAATAGGAACAATAGAAAAGGGAAAGCATTTAGAAATAAGTTTATTCTAAATTTAACATATGTTGAGAGTTTGTTTTATTGAAAATATAATCTTCATGTTATATAATACAAGTTAGATCATGTTGTATAGATAATATTGAATTGACGGGTTCTACTATTTATTTTTATTTTTTTAAATTATGAACTCCATCAACTTTATCTTTAATGTAACTTGCCTAAAGATAGACCATGTTTTAATGCTCATCAATGTTAATTTTATTCTATTATGATGACACTGAGTTGAGGAAAGGATTTGAAAAATACACCATAAGAATATGGGTCCAGCAGAGTTCGAAAATAACTGTAGTATCATGCAGTTATGATAGGACGGTTTATATTAATAGAAATTATATTTAAAGTTTTTTAATAAAACAAACAAACAGTACTTTCCAGCTAAGATCCTCGTGATGCGAGGTCCAAAAGCGTTAACATTTTCCATATACTATTATCATATTATTTATATAAATGATGGGTTTTATTAATATTATATTACATAATTTAAGTATTATTTCCAACTCTCACATCAAAATGGAGAAAGAAAATGAAATGATAAAAAGAGAAAGAAAAGTATGTGGATGATAAACACCTCTTTATTATTTGTATAGGAAAGTGAAATTTTATTATATTACATGATAAACATAAAACCCATAAAAAATATTTTTCACATAAGAATAATCATCACTGTCATTATTTCTTATTTCCCTTTTTTCTTTCTCTTATATTTTAAAGATTAACTATGCAAATTGTCTAGTACAAATAAATAATAATAATTTTTACATGACAAAATTTCGTAAAATTTTAGTAGAGAAAATATATATTTGCAAATGCAAAACGCGATAACGCAAAGTCAATCAATGACCCAAAACTCAATATCAAAACTAAGAATACGAAAAAATATACTCTTTCTTCTTTTATAAGAGATAAATTTATTTTTTATACATATATAAAAATATATATGGCTCATATTTTTTTTCTTCTCTTATTTTCTCATATGAGACCACATGGACCCCACATATTTTTATATCTACGTAAAAGATAAATCTATTTTCTATAACAAATATAACCAAAAACAAAAACAGAAGAAAAATTTCAAAGATAGAGTTGAGTACGAACCAGTGCTACAGCGTCTCTAGCAGCCATGATTATGATATCTGCACAAGAAACAACCCCTGGGCACGCCTTCTCAAGTGCTTCCTTAATTTCATCAATAACTTCAAATGATCTAAGCGAATTTATGTTGGAGAGTGCTAATTTCTCACCCGGCATAGTTGGTGTGCCATCCAGCAACATAGAAGCATCACACCCCTTCACCAATTCAATAATGTTCATTTAGAAAAATAATAATAAAATAAACGACTTTACTAATCTTTTGTAATAGGAGAGAATTCTGTCATGCAATAAAGATAATTATGTTTGTGTAAATAAGAACAAAAAATAATACGGAAATTCATGTATGTGTAGATTCTCTTATAACATAAAAGTATATTTTCCCTAAAATAAATGAACATGGGTATTTAATATAAGGGTTTTGTATCTCTCATTTAACATGAGAGGAGAGACTTTGCAGTTGACTCCAATTGTAGGTGGGACCCACTAACATTTTTTTCTTTTTTTCACTCACATGTGGGCTCCACTTGCTCTCTTGTGTCTACAACATAATAAGAGTCATTTTGCAGTAACATAAGATGTATTTAACCCTTAATATAAACTAATTAATATATATATATATATATATATATATATATATATATATATATAAATGTTTTATAATTCTCTACTGTTGGAAGAGAATTCAAATCTTACTGTTATGATAGAGATAAAAACTGCTGCCTAACCCATGTGTCAGAAAAAATTATGTAGGACCCATGGCAACACACGGAAATCGAGCGATGTGGAGTAAATTTCGAATTCTCACGTCGAATATGTTGAATCAGAATTATAAAACCCATAAAAAAAATTGAATTTTGAAGGAAGTAAAAAGAAGGGTACATTGACAAAGCAATCATGGAATTGGAAGTGCATAACAGAGGCAACACTTCTTGGTTCCCTTGCGAGGGCTATCAGCATGACATCTCGAACTATGAGTTCAACTTCTGGACATGTATTTGAGTAAAACCCAGGTCGGAGTTCCCATGATATTACCATGGAGAAACTGGTTATGTGTAAGAGGAAGATCAGAATTAGAGACATGGTTATGGGTTGGCTTGTGTGTGTATCAAAAATGCTCTCTTGTTTTGATATCTTGGGAAACTGAGAAGCCTCGTTGGTGTATTTAAAGTCGGGGAAATACTTCTCCAGGGCCACGTGATAATATCTCTCTGAATTTTTTTTTTCCTTTTTACCCTTTGTTATTTTTTTTCTTTCCCAATTTTATCTTCTCATTACAATTGAAATTTCTATTGTGTTACTGTCACATCATTTATATCGGTGCGACCCACCAATTAAAATAGGAGAGAGAGGATATGAAGTGTACGGATGAAAAGTTAAAAAAATAAAATAATCCAAATGTCAAAAACTGAATGGAAGACATACGTGTGTCGGTTGCAGCGAAAAAGCACTCCATTACATTAAGAGACCACCTAACAAATGAGGATCCCGAAGCATAATAATGCTCTCTTAGAGAGATCAAAGTAGAATTGGGTGTGTTTGGAAACTTTGAATTTAATAAATATTTAATAAAGAGTTTTCGTTTTATCCTTTAACACGACACAATAAGTTTTTCTATACACACAATATTTTATGGGGCCCATATTTTTTAAAATAAATAAATAAATAAAAAAAATTAGTCACGCAAAACGAATCTCTATAAGATTACACAATCACTT
>JAVKPL010013415.1:0-74995 GCA_032173675.1 Gastrolobium villosum | reverse complement strand
CTAAGCACATAAGTCCGGCTGTGCCTGCAACTTATGTCTTAGTTAAGCATTAAACCAGCACCCTAAGTGTCTTACACTTCAAACACTACTCTAGCCCAACGAAATAGTGGGTCCCAACTGAGTTGTGGAGCACCACTACGTAGAAGAGTTTTGAGTAGCATTGGTGGTGGGAGATAATCATATGCTTAATTATTTATTCCTTTTAAGGGTTCCTTTTATCTTGGGGTTAATTAGGTCCCATCAAACGCATATTGTAAGTTATCATGCTAGTCGTTACCTATGTCAAACATCTATCGGTATACACTAGTCGTTATTGGACAAACATAATAACCATACAAACGCGATTTGCCCAATTTATGCATACTAGACGTTCTAATCATACATACATATAAACAGTTTATATTGAGATAGCCATGGTGCTCGCGCTTTTGTCCTTTTTGCTTCTTTAAGCAACGGCCGCTTGTCGTCTATACGCCACTAGCCTATTTCTCTAATTACAAATAATTAAAGAAACTCCATAACACTTTGGAGGAACAAAATTACAAAATTTAAATTACAAATATACTTGTAAATTAAAATGCGCGATTACACATAAATTTAAAATTCAAAAAAATTCAAATCCGGGCACCATGACCATCCCCTTCCTGTTTGTACCTGAAAAGTTCAAAACTTGCAAACACAAACATTATATTATCACATAACATTTTCACATGTATTTTGACATTTAACATTTAAACATCAAAATAACATCAAGATTCATAATCTTAAATTTCTCATTGGCCGAATTTAAAAACAATTTCAATTCAAATTTTGTTAATTCTTTCTTAAAGAAAACAAAATTAAACCATGCATGTAGCCATATATCCCTACATGGCCGAATCATATAGGTAACTATATGATAAATTTGTCACAAAATTTCATGCATATAAACATGACACAATTCATGGAGAAAAATAAGAAATCATTCAAGGTACTCTTAGTACTCTCCATGGCCGAATCTACCCTTTCAAAAAGGGTGTTCCTTTTAGAACTTTCATAAAGAAAAGAAACTAAACCATGATGCACAATGTTTTATGAACACAGAATCAAATTTTCATGTTCATAAAAACAAAAACTTTAACACTTTAAAGGATTTGTGATTCAAAATCCACATGCAGAATTTAAACTTTAACCCTTTAAAGATTTTTTGACCGTGAAAAACTCTTTTCACAAACAAGGTACCATCACCCGTCGATGGTAAAGCAACCGGGCTCTGATACCACTTGAAAGTAAACTGGCCTTTGAAGGCCGATGCATGTAAGGTGTAAAACAAAAATTTTACTGCGGAACATACATGCACTCATAGATTCATGCTTTAAGACAGCATGATGTTACCTTGTTTTGGCCTGATCAGTCAGGGAGATGAGATGTCAGGCTTGAAGGGTTCAAACCCTCTAATGGTGATCCACACCATCGTTCGTCTATGATGCAAGAACTCTTTCTTGAAAGCCACCAGATGAACACCACAATGAGGCTTGCTATGTGTAACAGCCCCAATCCCTATAGCAGATATTGTCCGCTTTGCCCCCTTCCGGGACTCACGGTTTTACGTTCTGGGGTTACCCCCAAAAGGCCTCCACTAGGAAAGGTTTCCACACCCATATATATGGCATGCTTTGTTCTCCTTTCCAACCGATGTAGGACATTACATCCTCCCCCACTGGGAATACAGCGTCCCCGCTGTACACACCGGTCCAGGACCAGGCTCTGATACCATTTGTAACAGCCTCAATCCCTATAGCAGATATTGTCCGCTTTGCCCCCCTTCCGGGACTCACGGTTTTACGTTCTGGGGTTACCCCCAAAAGGCCTCCACTAGGAAAGGTATCCACACCCATATATATGGCATGCTTCGTTCCCCTTTCCAACCGATGTGGGACATTACATCCTCCCCCACTGGGAATACAGCGTCCCCGCTGTACACACCGGTCCAGGACCAGGCTCTGATACCATTTGTAACAGCCCCGAACCCTGTAGCAGATATTGTCCGCTTTGCCCCGGCCACCCCAAGGCCCGCCGGAACTCACGGTTTTACGTTCTGGGGTTACCCCAAAAGGCCTCCACTAGGAAAGGTATCCACACCCATATATATGGCATGCTTCGTTCCCCTTTCCAACCGATGTGGGACATTACATCCTCCCCCACTGGGAATACAGCGTCCCCGCTGTACACACCGGTCCAGGACCAGGCTCTGATACCATTTGTAACAGCCCCAAACCCTGTAGCAGATATTGTCCGCTTTGCCCCCCTTCCGGGACTCACGGTTTTACGTTCTGGGGTTACCCCCAAAAGGCCTCCACTAGGAAAGGTATCCACACCCATATATAGGGCATGCTTCGTTCCCCTCACCAACCGATGTGGGACTTTACACTATGCGCACAAGTGGTGAGGGTGGAGGCTAGGTATCCTGTTTGGAAAGGTGTACTGAGCTACCCTACAGAATGGTGCATAGAGGAGGAGAGTTGGCTTGGTTTTCCAATGAAACCTAAGGTGAGGAACATGTCTATTTATGCGCACCCTTTGGAGAGGAGGAGGGAATTCATTCATTCAAAATGAAAAACAAACTTTCAAATTTCTTTGAAAGTTGTGCATGAAACAGTGTGATAAGGTGGAGCTGTTGCAAAACAAACTTTGCCAACAACCTCCAATCTTATCCACATGAATTTAAATTCAAATTAATTTAAACTTAAATTCATAAACTATCATATAGTATATAGTTTTCATGCGCATAATTCAGCCCTATAAAGGGTCCAAATACATTGAGCAGTTGCATTCAAAATTTGAATCAACTTACCCACTGATTCCCTCAACCACCAAATCTGAATGGAGGTTTGTTTTAAGTGATAAGATAACACTCTTATCACTTAAAAGTGGCGCACCAAACAGCCTAGGGAGAGCCTCCAAAGATGCTTCTTCATCCAAGGAATATGCTCCAATAAGATCCTGTCTTATCCTTTTGTTATGAAACAACTTTTCAAAACCAATTCAAATTCGAATTCAAACACTTGAATTCAAACGTTCAAAAATTCAAATTCAAAATTCAAAATTCAAAATTTCAAATTTCAAATTCAAAATTCGAATTTCAAAATTCAAATTCAAATTCAAATTTTAAAATTCAAATTTCAAATTTCAAATTCAAAATTCGAATTTCGAAATTCAAATTCTAAATTCAAATTTCAAATTTCAAATTTCAAATTCAAAATTCGAAATTCAAATATTTGATTATTAATTTAACTAATTAAATTAATTAGTAATGGCTTGGACTATCCAAGCCCATTACTAAACTCCATGCACCACCCACCCATTTAGGTGGGCTTCCAAACAGCTTCTTGGGCTAATAACATTATTAGGCCCAATACCTTTAAAGCTAGTCCATCATAACTACAAGGTGTTAGTGTGTGACCCATTAGGTCCAACTTAGCTACTGACATAACTGGGCTTGGGCCCAACAAGCCCACAACCCAATTAATGACAACACAGAGCACTAGCAATGCTTTGTTGCCCCAGAACTAGTCAGATTAATGACTTGATCATCCTATTGCACATATTTGGTTACCGTATGTATTTCCCTTCGTCTCGGTTATCTTCCCATTAACCTAGGGTAAGGAAATGTATCAACCCTGCGGTTTAGGGTAAGCTTTATTCGAAATAGGGAATCTTCAATTTACTGACTCTAAAGGCAGATCATCTCATGATCTCTTTTACTATGCATAGATTCCCGAGTCCCTGTAAATGTCATCTCGATTTCTCCGGTTTACAGATAACCTAATCTCTAACAGAGATTTGACGAATTCCTTCAACTTATTACCCTAGCCCTTGTGCCCTTTAAGGACACGCCCAACAGTATATCTATGAGTCTCCATGTTTCAGGCAGACGAGGTATACAATCAAAACATGCCTTCAAGAATACAGTCTAGGTAATAACTTCTGGTCTAAGGAAAGACACACCCAAACATAAAGAGATTACTCTAATGACACTATCTGTGAGATTTCCTCATAGAGTCTCTTTTTGGGTCTGTTCAGTGCGAGCTATACTCTTATAGGTCCACCCACGACTTTAGCTAAGATATCTCCATATCTGCAGCTCATGAGGTCTTTACCTTGTATCCATATACAAGTAGATAAGTCGTACTAGTCTTTACTCGAGATCACTGATCCCCAAACTCAGTGTCTCTAGACTAGGAACATATAATTAGGAATAGACATGCAATATCCTTGAATCCTCATGATCGTGATCTCATCACAGATACTCAAGAGATACCTATTCTATTCCAAGGGGTTTATCCAGTTCATTCATATAATATTAACAGTAATATCGAGACACAATATGAAACTGAATAAATAGTGCTTACATTTATTTGCGACAAATAAAGTTCTACATCTAGTGTCCTTTATTTAATCAAAAGATTGTCTCTAGGACACCCATATGCTAACATCTGAATACAAGCTTATAGTGGGAGCATCCTATACGTGTATGATATGCAGTTTTGTATGCCCACAAGGAATCATCCAACTTGCTGGACCAGTCTTTTCTAGTGGGGCTTACCACTTTTTCCAGGATTCCTTTGATCTCCTTATTGGAGACTTCTACCTGCCTGCTGGTATGAGGGTGATAAGAAATGGCAACTTTCTGATGAACACCATATTTCTTCACGAGCACTTCAAATTGTCTATTCACGAAGTGCTTGCCCCCGTCGATGATGATAGCTCTTGGGGTTTCAAAATGAGTGAAAAAATTCTTCTTGATGAATTTTATCACTACTCTACCATCATTTGTGGGAGAGGCTATGGCTTCCACCCATTTTGAAACGTAATATATAGCAACCAGGATATACTTATTGCACAATGAAGGAGTGAAAGGCCCCATGAACAAATGGCAAGACCTATAGATTCGCAGCCTGCCCAGTATTGCTATAACATTCCCTAACATAATCTTCGATAGTACCACATTTAAAGCAAGAATTTAGGGCAGCAGTACAAGGACCCATGTGGTACCTCTTGCATTTTTCAACTGTGGAGCATAATTTCTATCATTGAATCCACCCCTCTGGCCACCACCCCTCTTGAATTGACCAGGAGGTTGCCTTACCTGCAACCGCTACCTCTATTGTTCGTACTTCTTAGTGAAGGTCAACCGTTGCAGTTTCTTTAACCCAGTACCTTTAAACTCTCAGTTTCAAGCTTTTTAGCTTTGAGATGTAAAGTTTCCTCGAAATCGATGATGGTGTGTCACGGTAATTTGATCCTATATTTATAATAATGATAATCACAATCAAACTAAAATTCAACAGTTCTCTAACAAACTTTCATTAAATGGTGTAAGATCATAGACAATATGAGTAAGTACAAAGAAAGAGTTTTTTTTTTTTTCCCTAAAATGATGAAGATAATATTTATGTCTATCATGATGCATTTGGATGAGTAGTTGAAATATGAATTTATAATGATTTGGAAATATATAGAAAATAAGAATAAGAGTAAAAAGGGGTTGTGCTTCCTTTGTATACTGGTTAGAATTCTGTTGAATTGCATAACCTTACTGTCAACAGGTCTTACATTGTGTGAGATCTCTCATTGTGGTGGTTCTATAACTATGGGAACTTTGGTTTCTAGAGCTTAGATTCCATTTCGAAATAAAATAGTCAAACAGGACGTACGTCCAAAATGGCTACAATCCCGAAAGAGTCATGTTCTATATGAGACTTTCATGATAACCAAACATGACGTACATCCAAAATGGATATCACTACATAACCTCTTTTCTATCGTAAGTTTACTCAGACCCGGGTATAGGGCCTCACTCGTAAGCGTGTGAGTTGTGTGCTATATATATATATATATATATATATATATATATATATATATATATATATATATATATATATATATATATATATATATATATATATAATAAGTCAGGATCATTTTACACCAGTGTAAGTTACACTCTCAATCTTATCCATTGATCCCACTTATATCTAAGGGCTCAAATTTTTTAGTAATGTGAGCCATTGGATACAAGTGGATCAATGGTCAAAATTGAGTGTAAGACTTCTAACTCTTACACCGGTGTAAGAATATCCTGCCCTATATATATGATCATTTGACACCGGTGTCAAATTTTGAAATTTGACACCAAATTCTAACCGTTTATTTCCGCCAATCAACGGTTATCATTTATTAGCAATTAATGATTAATTAATAAATGTAATTCCCAATAAATGATAACCGTTGATTGGAGGAAATCAACGGTTAGGATTTGGTGTCAAATTTCAAAGTTTGACACCGGTGTTAAAGGATCCTGCCCCTATATATATATATATATATATATATATATATATATATATATATATATAAATAAAATATATATATAAATAAAAATCAAAGTCCAAGTGAATAAAAATATTCGAAGTACTACCTATAAAATATTAATAGAATTAATGAAAATCTAAATTATTGGAAACTATAAAAAAACAAAATGTTTTTTGAAACCTTCTTTTAATCGTCTACAAATCTTGAGTGTATTCTTTTAAAAACATATGTGTTGAAAATAAATTTTGTGCCAATGAGATTACTTAGTGCGATAAACACGTATGCTGTAAAGAAAAACTCCAGTCTGAAAATCAGCTCTTGAAACTAGTCCAAATATATATCTACTGAACTCTTTTTGCTTAACTACTTGCGTTTTATCATATTGTGACTCAAATGGCCAATAAGGTACATCAATGAACTAGTGCACGTTGTATTTTGAAAATAAAGCACGTCAATGTGTTCCACTAAATAAATAAGATAAAGAAATAAGCATATACCGACAAGCAATGATAATAACAATAATCTACCAAATGAGAAATTAAATGCTAGTCAATCATGGAGCACTAAGCTAGCATTATTTTTAACAAAAATTGGTCATGTTTGCCATATTTGACTGAGTAACTACGGATCATTTACTGATTTTTTTTATTAATGGCTATTTATATAATTATTTGGAATGTACATAAGAGGAATAATAATATATATCTATTAAATTTCATTGTTTTTTTTTTAAGATTTGATTTTTCCCTTGGTAGATATAAAGATTTCATTTTGATTTAGATTTATTATAGCTATAATATATTTTAAACGGGAGTTTCTAAACAATTTCCTATTTTAAACGATGTAATAATATATGATTGGTTGAATAAATCCAAAATCAAATCCTTATTATAATGAGATTAACCCATTGGAATATTTCTTAAAAAAAATTAAAATATTCGACTCATAACAAAACTTCGTACTTCCTAGTGGATATTTAAAGACCGTATGAGAGTCAACTCAGAAATTCTCCCTATTACAAAATTTTCATGATAACATGGAAGTGTTCAAGCACCTCCTTTCCTTGCAGCCTCTCTCATTCATCTTTCTTCTCATCATCTTCTACATAGCACTCACTGAGTTACAGCGAGTCAAGAAACTCACCTATCCCCTCATAGAATGCTTGATATCATTTTACAAGAACCGTTACCGTCTTCTAGATTGGTACACTGAGCTTTTGGCTCAGTCACCGACAAACACCATCGTTGTTCACCGGCTAGGAGCGCGTAGAACAATTGTGACAGCAAACCAAAAGAATGTTGAGTACATTCTCAAGACAAACTTCAACAACTTCCCCAAAGGTAAGCCCTTCACTGATATTCTTGGTGATTTTCTTGGCCACGGAATATTCAACGTTGATGGAGAGTTATGGCTAGCACAACGCAAACTAGCTAGCCATGCGTTCTCTGCAAGGTCCCTTAGGGAATTCTTCATGCACGTGTTGGAGGAAGAAGTGCGTGAGAGGCTCTTGCCCATGTTGGAAGAACTTTCCATTGAGAAAAAAGTGGTTGACTTTCAAGAGTTGTTAGGAAGATTCTCATTCAATGTTATATGCAAATTCGCATTGGGGGGTACTAATAATAGTTGTTGTTGTTGTTTGGATCCTCGTGTTCCCATTTCACCACTTGCAACGGCTTTTAATGTAGCAGCTGAGATATCAGCGAAACGTGGAGCAGCACCTTTGTTCATGATTTGGAAGATGAAGAAATTTCTTGGGGTTGGATCTGAACGGAAGCTGAGGGAAGCTGTTGAGGAAGTTAAGACCCATGTCATGAAAATGATTCAGGAGAGGAAGAAGGAGGAGAAGGTGAATAAGGGTACTGTTATTGAAGATCTCTTGTCACAGCTTATATCTGCAGGTCATGATAATGATGTGATAAGAGACATGGTGATAAGTTTCATTATGGCAGGGAGGGACACTATATCAGCGGCTATGACATGGTTCTTCTGGTTACTATCGGGTTATTCTCATATAGAGAACCAGATAGTGAAAGAGACAGAACTTAAGGCAAAAGGGACATTGGATTATGAGTCAGTGAAGAACTTGAGTTTGTTAAAGGCATGTTTATGTGAGTCTATGAGGCTGTATCCACCAGTTGCTTGGGATTCTAAGCATGCAAGAGGTGATGATTTATTGCCAGATGGTACTGTGGTGAATGCAGGAGATAGAGTCACATATTTTCCTTATGGAATGGGGAGAATGGAAATGTTGTGGGGGAAGGACTGGTTTGAATTTAGACCGGACCGGTGGTTTATTGAACCGGAAAACAATATTAATGAAGGAATTACATTGAGTGAGGTTTCACCCTTTAAATTTCCAATTTTTCAGGCTGGTCCAAGGGTGTGTCTAGGGAAGGAAATGGCTTTCGTTGAAATGAAGTATGTGGTGGCTTCAATTCTTCGCCGATTCAAGATTATAATCGTCAGCCCTGACAAGCCGATACTCGTGCCACTGCTCACGGCACACATGGCCGGCGGCTTAAAAGTATTGGTTTGCGAGAGGGAGAAACTGACTTAGATTTACTTCTAGTTTTTTTATATTCATGTGAGTCAATTGTACTTTTTTAATTCTTAGATATTTTAAGAGTCAATGATGTAGCATGCCATTTTGTTTACTTTTCCTTGTTAAACTACACCATTTTGTTTACGCTTAGTGCGCCCGATATCAAATGTATATCAAAAGAACTTAAAAAGAGTTTGATTACAAATTTTATTTTTGTTTATAAACTATGGGAAAAATATTTCTCATGTTCCATGAGAAATCTCCCCTCCTATCACTCTCACTTCGATATCCGTATCAATCATTTTTTTATTTTTTATTTTTTTCTTTAAGGTGGGCCCATCTCTTTCTCTCTCGGTAGGAAACTTGCATTTCACATGTAACTTGAAAAATTGCAAGCTCATAAACTATATTATGTCTGATCGGTCATACTTCAATTAAGAATGTATGACCGATTATATTTAGTATAATTTAAAAAAAATTATAAATCGATCATTTTACAAAAAAAAAAAAGGGAAAAGAATAAAATAATATAAGTACCACACGAAAAAGTAATTGAATCTCTAAATTTTTTTGTTACCCGTGATTTCAAAACTCCTACTTTTTTTATTATCTCGACTGGTGTGACTAAAACAATACACAAGTTATATACCAAGAAAAAAAACAATACACAAGTTATATTTTAATAAGTTTTGTTTTATTCTATTTACGAGTGTCACAAAATCTTTAATATTTATGCATAAATGAGCACACCAACATTATTAAACTCAGACTAACCATTAACCAAAGCAGAGTAATGAGTTAATGGTCATTGATTCAACCAGTAAATTAATAGTTCAATAGACTAAACTGAATTATATAAAAGTATATAATAAATATAAGAAAAAATATGTATTCTTTTAAATGATAGTTTTTAAGGGAGAGAAAAAGATAAATAATAGACAAAAAAAAAAAAACTCACCCTCGCTCCTCATGATTTATCTCTTTTTGTCACTTTATATCCTTACACACTTTTCCTACATATAATAATGAGTGTCCTTTAACCACAAAATCCTTGTAAATAACTTAATGGTAAGTGTCGCTAACAGGTCAACTTAAGACATTTTTATTAAAAATTTCAAAAACAGATTCAATACCAATTGGAACACATGCTATACTCGATTCAACAATTTAATATGAAACTAATGGCACAACTGATCCGTTGACTGAACCGGTCGAACTGACCGTTGATAATGCATCGAACAAATAATGATACCAAAAGTTATTATATAACTTAATTTATCCTGTGCAACAAACGCAACTTAAGCATTACTGGGAATGGATCCACTTACCACAAAAATATTTACAATTCTTATAACCAACTTAATCACCGTCAATTTCCGTCATTCTAATTATTATAATTTATTGAAAATTAATAATATTTATTGTGTCACATTTAGTAATTCCTAATAAATTATAACCGTTAGATTGACGAAAATTAAAGATTATAAGAGTTGTAAACATTTTTAGTGGTAAGTGGATCCTCCTTACTGAATTAGAAAAGTTGCCACTACTTTTTATTTCTTGTATATAGAGAATGATTAGTTGTAAACAATTCGTACGGTGATGCTTTACACACATGTTCACCAGCCTAACCTTAATCGTTGTACATGTTCATCATAATCAGTGAGAAATCAATTCCTGCAAAACATGCTTTATATTTGTGACTTTATTTCTTTAGAATATAGTCAGAACATTGCACATGCTTGCCCCAATTGATTATTTCATATGGGATGGTCTGCGTCAGGCGTTACGCAAGCTGATTTAATTAAACAAAATCTTATTACCTTACAGTAAGCTTAAAGCGTTCGTTTAATTTTCTTGTACACATTGCTTTATGTATATAATAAATCGGTTACGAGATGCAGTATGTTAGGTAAGGGTCTATAATAATTGTTATTGTTGGTTACCAACTCTTGAATTATAGCCGGTTGTGTTTAATTCAGGTCGATACAAACACCACAAATTTATAATGAGTTACATGATGTAATATAAATATGTCGATTTTACTTTTTGAATAAAAATTACTTAAATTACTTCAAATTAAAAAATAAAAATGAAAATACATATATAATTAGTGGCGGAGCCATGTGTATTGTGGGTGTGGCCTTGGTCCGGGTTAAATTTAACAAATTATACTTATTATATATATAATTATATAATTAAATATAATTTGACCAGGGTTAAAATTATAATTTGGCCTGGGCTACAATTTATAATTTGGCCCTATCTAAAGTTTAAAATATTTTTGGTAAGAGGTTTGGGTAAGTTGTATTGGGTTATGTGTTCAATGTCAACTTGTACAAAAAAAAATATTTTTAGTAAAATTAAAAAATATTTAATAAAATTATAATTCTTCTTGGTATTGCCTGCTCGGGTGCTTTGTATGTAATATAATTTAAATAGGGAGGGTAAATTTTTATTTACAAACTACACTATGTACTACTAAAACTACACTAAGTTACATTATGTATTTCCGAGAGTATATAGTATAATTTAAAAAATTTATTAAAAAAATTATAAACGGATCATTTCCAATTTTAAATATATTTGTAAAAATAAATACATTTATAATTTTTTAGCTCGGACTCAAATTTGAACCCAGCCCCGCCACCGTATATAATTATATAATGCTTTAATTTAACGAGTTGACACAAATACAATATGAACACAAATAACATAAATATAAATATAAAATGATTTTTTTACGAATATAATATATAAGGGTTGACATGAATGCAAAAAAAAATATATATATATTCAAGTCACAGGCGTTAAAAATTATCACCTCTATTTGAGAGTCCATCTTTCTCTAGGAGGTTACGTTCAGCTCTTGCCTCGTCATGTCCAGTACAAATAAGTCAAGTCACATGGTACTACAAATTTGTAGAAAAAGATGAGAATCATAGTCAGTACCTGTGAAGGGTAGGGGAATACAAAGTCCTTTATGCGAGTCTCCTCCGAGCTGCGTCATCAATCTCCCATGGACAATTAGTTGACCCTGTATAATTTTTGCCTAGCGTGTATAACTTATTGTTTGACAACACAAGTTTATAAAGGCTGCTGTCATTTAATTAAGGAAAAAGTGTGTATCATTTTAAAAGATATAAAGTTGTATCATTTTAAAAGAGAAAAAAAGATAGATAAAGAAGGGGAGAGAGTTGAAAAAAATAAAGGTGTGAGTCCCACCTCTTTGTGAGAATGGAAGGATGTAAGTTATGTCATTTAAAAGGATAAACACTTTTCCCTTAAATTAAACCGGCCAAAGAAACTATTCTTGGGGTCAAAAGCTCAAGTTACTTATATCACAATTACATCAATGAAACAAACTTTGAAGAGAATCATCCAAAGATAATATTGAATGTGTGACCTCTCTAGAGAAGAATTTTATAGCTATCATTTTTGGTGAAATTTGACTATAAACCTCTAGTGAAACCAGGGAAGTTTGATTATTGCAATCATACTATTATTATAGTGAAAGGTTTTTCTAAACTAGGTCGCGTGGTTTTTACTCCTTTATATTATCAAAGGTTCTCCATGTTAATTTTTTTGTTTTCTTCTCTCCATCTTTGCTTTTCTGCATTTTTTGATTTTTTCATTTTGGCCGACCTATTGACCTGTAGGTCAATCTCCAAGTGTCGAGCTGTAGAGCTGCGCTTGATGACTTGAACTTGCTTCAGTGCTGATTTAGGGACCTCGTCCAACAACAGTGGTGCCAGAGCTTGAGTTCTAGGGAATCTAAAGTGACAGAGAGATGGAGAGATGTTCAAGATCACATCAGACAACTTCACATACTGGATACCGCTGATGGAAGATAATCTCTTTTGTAAATACCTCTGGGTGTTGAGAGACCTGAAGGAAAGAACTAAAAAGAATGTGAGATCCTGAGCAGAAAGACCGTGGTCATGACCAGGAAATATATTGACAAAAGCCTTGTTGAGCATGTATTCTAGTTCATCAATGCGCATGAACTATGGACGAAGTTGGAGTCCATGATACAGAAAAAGACTCCGAGGAACAAGGCACATCTTGTTCGCCGACTTGTGAAGTTCAAATACAAAGACGCCATGAGCATGGTTGAGCATCATACAAAGGTATTGTAAATTAATTGTCTAAAGCTAAGATGAAAACTGATGATGAGCTTCAGGCTCTCTTACTCCTCAACTCACTGCCAAAAATCTAAGATACTCTTGTAGTGACCTTAAGAAACTCGTCTCTTAAGGAACACCTCACAATGGATTCTGTGACTGACAACCTCCTGAAATTTGGAGTCAAAAAGAAGAGAAAGAGGTGTAACAAGCAAGTCCGATGAAAACTTTGCTAAGAGTAGAGGAAGGTCCATCTTCTGAGGCATAAGTGAGAGCTGAAGTCGTGGTAAGTCCAGAGGTCGATTAATACTAAAGTATGAACTGATCTGCTCCTATTGTGGGAAGTCCGGCTACAAGAAGCCAGACTGTTGAACTCTAAAGAAAGACCAAAAGAGCATCAATGTCAAACCAGACCAAATTAAACCTAAGAAGAAGAAAATAAAAGCACCATTGTGGTGGCTGCAAATACTAATGCTGAGCTCTTCCTCTTAGGTGAGGATAATTTTTTAAATTTTGCTTATGACGATTATGCATGGATTGTGGATTCAAGTGTCTCCTTTCATGTTATTCCATAAAAAATTTTCTTCTCCACCTATAGAAGCGATGACTTCGAAGATGTGAAAATGAGAGACTAAGTAACAAGTAAGATTATTGGAATTGGTGACGTAACCTTGACCATGGACGTCGGTTGCAGACTTATGCTAGAAGAGCTCAAGCATGTGCCAGACAAGAGCCTCAACCTAATCTCGGTGGGCTTTGTTCTTAAGACCAGATCATACCAGAAGACGCAAGTATACTCTTGACCTCGTCCACCCCGATGTCTGCTCCATGTCAGAGAGATCACTCGATGGGGCTCAACATTTTGTTTCTTTTATTAATGACCACTCTTGAAAGGTGTGGGTGTCTTTGTCGCATTCCGAAGACCAAAATCTGTAAGCCTTCAAAAAAATCTCATTCTATGGTAGAAAGAGAGACTGGAAAAATGATGAAAGCAGTCCGATGTAATAACGAGTAGAATACTATGACCTTTTGATACCTACTGCAAAGCGGCCGGGATGAGACTAGAGAAGACACCCCCTAAGACACCATAGTTGAATGGAGTTGCTAAAAGAATGAACTGGACTATTGAAAAGAGGGTCCGAAGTATGCTATCGTATATTGGGTTACCAAAATTGTTTTGGGGAGAAGTCGTTCGAACTTCTATTGATCTAATTAACTTATCACCATCAAGACCTCTTCAACGAGACTTTCATGAAAAAGTATGGACAGGACGGAAAGTGTCCTGTGTTCATTAGAAAATGTTTGGTTGTCGAGCTTTCGTGCATATCTCAAAAGATTAAAGGGAGAAGCTTGTTGCTAAAATGAAAGAGTGTATTTACCTTAATTCCCTAATATGCGATTTTAGTTTTAGACTTTGAGATACTATCAATAGGAAAATAATAAGAAGCTATGATCTAGTCTTCCATGAAGATGAAAGTATAAAAGATATCTCTAAGCCCAAAGTTCGGATTGTTGTCTGTTATGAAGAACTCATCATTCCTATCTGAGCTGATGCATGGGTAAAAACCAATGATGAAAATGACTAGCAACAAGAAAAGCCACCTATTGAAGGCGTTGAAGAAATACAAGATTATGTAGGTCGTGTAGAGGTCTGAAGTGAGAATGTAAAACCAAAATCTCAACCTGAAATGCATATTAGACACTCTTCTAGAGTGATACTACCTTCCACAAGATATACTCTTGATGAATACACTGTTGTTACTAAAGATAGTGAACCTTAGAGCTATGATGAAACCATGATGAGCTTTAAAAAGAAAGAACGAGAGAAAGCAATGCAGGATGAGATGAAGACCTTGCATAAAAATTAAATATATGAGTTGATCGAGCTGCATAGTGGAAGACAAGCTCTAAAGAATAAATGAGTGTTCAAGCTTAAACATGAAGGGAATGGCCAAAGGCCGAGATATAAAGTCGAAATAGTGGTGAAAGGTTAGCAGAAGAAATGAGTAGATTTTGAAGAAATATTGTCTCATGTTATGAAAATGACTATGTTTCGAACTGTATTAGCCATGGCAACCTCAATAGACCTTCAAGTTAAGCAAATGGATATAAATACTTCATTCCTTTACGGAAACTTGGAAAGAGTGATCTACATGGAGCAAACTAAAAGGTTTCAAGCTCGAAGAAAGGAAGATCTGGCATTTTGTTTGATGAAGAGCCTCTATGGCTTGAAGCAAGCACTTAGGTACTGGTATAAGAAATTTGGATCCTTCATTACTGAGCACAAGTTCATAAAGACGAAAGTCTTGAACTATAGGTTCCCAAGTCTATGCAAATAAAGTTTTGATTATTAAAAAGCACCAACTATCTTAACATGGATGGACAACATAAAAAGCAGTGCAACAAGCCTCAAAATAAATTTAGAAGACTAAGGCAACATGCAAAAGTGAAGGGACTACTAAAAGGAGCAAAGTCAAGACCAAAGTCAAAGTCTTCAAGTGAAGAAAGGAACTAAAAAACTCTAAAATACTTGAAGATTGAAGACCATTGAAGACCATTGAAGAAATATGAATATATGTGCTTGTATTGTTTGTAATGTCATTTTAAGTCTTAGGAAGTTTGGAATTGAGTTTATTGTGCTACATCTCTCAAGGTTACATTTAGAAGTCATAAACTCGCGCATTGAGAGAATCATATGCATGACCAATATATCCAAGTCTCACATTTATGGAACCCTGTTAGAATGATCCTAAAGTCATGCATTCATGTGTAGGAAGTAAGAAAGAATCAATTAGAAATCATTTTGAATCGAAATTGGATCAAATATGGCTGCTACACTCAAATATCTGGATATGGATATTTGAATATCCGGATAAGGATATTTGAATATCTGGATGGGGATATCTGAATACGCCCCGATAAATATCAGGATATAGATATTCGGATATCAGCTCATGAAATATTCGGATATGGATATGTTGCCACATGATTAATGAAAAATTAGGATTCTAACGGCTATAAACGGTCAAGTAACTCATAATACTCCTATATAAACATGCATTGAGGGTTCTTAATCATGAATTTGGAGAGAGAAACATCAGATTATTGAAAATACGAGAATCAACCCTCTTTTAGGCTTTTTTTGTACATTTTGAGAGAAAAACTCAACATCCCTCATCTTTTAATCCTTTTTTTTTTGAAATCTTTTTTAATTGTGAATGTAGAAAGGCTGCTCTACATCTATTTGAACGTGTTTTGTTGATGTGATTGATTTTGATATAATTGGAGTGATCCTAAGGGGCTTAGGTTGAGCGTGATCAAGGTTTGATCACATGTCTTGTAAATTCCTCTTGTAAATCGATTTTTCAAACACTAGTTCGAAGATTGAAGATAATGGACCGATCAACCTCAGTCTGCATGTAGCTCTCAAGTGGTTGGAGAGTGAACAATGATAAATCTTGGTGTTTTTATTTCTTTTCCCTATCTTTTTATTCTTCGCTGCATATAACTCATTTTGATTCATTTTCTATGATGTTTTGAATCTATTTTAGGGTTACGAATTATTTGATTTATGTTTGAACACATTTCAGTAATGATGGATTGCTGCCCAATCCTAACCAATATGGACCCAAAAAGAATTGGTATCAAAAATTCGATAAATGAATTGTATTGTAGGTACCCTTGTGTCTCTTGCCCTCTAGCACAAATGGTAAGGCAAAGAACTCTAGATGACACTTGATTGATGGTACCTTAGAGATTCAACACTCAAGAAATGGAGAAATGTGTAAGAAAGTGAAAGTTCAATGTTTACTTGTTGAACAAGAAAAAGGTTTGCAAATTCATACCCTTTATGCACTTTGATTTGGTAAATTTTCAAAACCGAGGTATGTCATTTTTGCACACCTTATATAAATGAAGTTTGTTCATATGTACCACTCTACCATTCACATTGTGCATGTGGCTTTGAATAATTTGAGTGCTGGAGTAACTTGCAATAACTTATTCAAAAAGTACATGAATGAAAGTCTTATTACCACAACCATAAGTGTGCTTTATGGAAGCTTAAGCACAAGCACACTCTATGATTAGATACATTTATATGTTCAAGACCCATTGCCAAAGACATCAGAGTTAACTTCTTCCTCACTTGAAGGTTAATTCACAATAACCGATTTTGGGGCTATTAAACTCCAAGTGTACACATATTCCCCCAAAAGTGTTTCCAGGGTTTTTTTCCCTCTCCACTTTGCAAGAAAGAAGACACAGTATACAAATAGAAAGATTGCTGATTCAAGAATCATTACATGAAGGTCCTAAACTACTTTAAGGAACAAAAAACTTCGATTAGAGTAAAAGTAATTGAGATCCATTCACGAAAGAGATTAGATCCGGAGACTTGTTTTCTTGTTCAAAGCTCGTTTGAGAAAAAACAAAACAAAGAGATGAAAAAGATAACATAAAAAACACAATAACAACATTCTTATCAAAAGAATAGAATAGAAATTGCATAAAGCTCACAAATTTGAAAGCACTGAAATTAATTAAAGTTTGAAAGTTTAAGACAAAAAGAAAGTGTTACGGACCTCACATAAAAGGCCCGTATTCTGAACGGCTGGCATATTCCTTAATTATACTAAAGCTATTACGGTAGTCATGAATCATAAATTGTACCCCAAAAATTTCACTAGTGTGAGGTAACTCATCTATAAATAAAGGGTTAAGCCAATATAATACATATATTACAAATCCTCTCTCTTAGCTGACATTGTGCGGCACACATCCCATCCTTTAGCTATGCAATTATTATAATAGTGCACAGTGATCCGCTGATCTATAAGATATCTTCCCCATAGATACCTAAGAGAATATACATAGATCTAATATCAACATACCAGCCACCGACTAGACATCTTTGTCTGTATTATAGAAAAGAGAGAGATACCAACTAAATTCGGAAATGAAGGATCCCAAAGGGATTGACAAATACAAGACAGTGAAGACGCTTCAGGTTCTCCAACACTCTCACTTCGGTTCCTCCATTCATAGTATTTTCCCGCCATTTTTTCATTTTCACTCACTCTCTCGTTCTCGTGCGCCATTGGACTTTTAAGGCCCAAAATAAGGGAGAACAACAAAAAATAGATGAAATCTTTTGTCCACCCTGAAAAGCATTTTATTGTCAAGTGAAGCTCAAAATTGTATTCTTTTTTTTGTTAACTTGGTCCACCACAAATATTTTCCTTGTAACTTATTTTTTAAGATGCAATTTGCTTATATTCAATTATCCCAAGTATAAAGACCATCTTATGACATTCATATTTGAATGGAAAATTTTTATATAATCACTCAAGAGTCAAGACACACAAGTTTTATACGTGCAAAGAATTGTTTATTTAATTTTTACTCTTAATTTAATTCAGGAACATAGGAACATATTGAGGCTCTTTGACCAGTCGGGGACTTTTCCCATTTAAATTTACGGATTTGGTATCTGGATGGAAGAAATTACCGGTTGGGGTCTTTAAGTGTTGCAAGGGGGACCCAACGACTCTAAGTGACGCCCACAGTCCCTTGCAGCTGATTTTTTTTTTTCCCATTAGCTAAGTGCCGCCCAAGCCCTCCAACGACATTCAATTTAAAAACATTCAATTTATGATAAAAATTAACTAATGTCCATTTTAATCATTAAAAAGTTTAATCAATATAAAAAAAATTAGTACAAACTTGATCTCCCATATATTTTAATCTGTTATTTTCTTTTGTTGTTCTTCTCATTGGCCAATTTCAACAAAACATATTGGATATTCTTCATCTCGAACTGCAACTTTTCCTATCAGTTTAGAACCCTTTTCCAACTCCATTGAAGATAAGGTGCTCTCTTCAATACCCTTTTTCAGTTGATCATTAATATCAGTTCAGAACCTTTTTTCTCCAATAGAATTGGTGTCTGACAAAAGACGAAAAACAACAAAATGTGAGCAAAAGGTAGCAATAATTAAATCTGTCTTTTATTCGTAGGCACTGTACCCCTAAGTTTCTAAATCGTGGATGCACATGCTTAATGAGTGTCGTTGGGGGCTTGGGCAGCACTTAGCTAACTGGAAAAAAAATGAATCAGTGCCAATGGGGCGCGGGCGACACTCTCTCAAAAAAAAAAAAAAAAATTCAGTGCCGCATAGGATTGTGTGCGTCACTTAGAGTTGCTGGGTCACCCCCGGAGCCCTTAAATACCCCAACCGCTAATTTCTTTCATCTAGATACCAAATCCATAAATTTAAATGGGAAAAGTCCCCGGCTAGTCAGAGCCAACATATTGATCGAAGTAACAGCCATACCGCTCGGTGTCTCTTTTCTCTAGGAATGAACATCTTTACCATAAAAATTTTCTGACATACCACACATAGTTAACAATTTAACATCATTATCATTCTTTTTTCTATCTCAATCTCTCTCCTGCTCTTTCCAGAGGGAAAAGTACGTAAAGAGTTTGAATACAAACCACATAAAAAATGAGGAAGAGTATAATAAGGAAGAGAATGAAGAGAAAAATGAATATATTGATTAAAAATCTGTAAGTCTGTGGGAGTTTTTATTTATGCAAACAACATTATTTTTCAAAATGGCGCACAACTTTTTAATGAGGCATATAAAAACCTTTTTACCAAGTTTAATAATCCTTCTCACAAACTCCTTAGTACAGCTACTTGAACAGTTTGCGAAGAAGTTTATGTGAATGTTTTTACTCTATCAATTCAAACTCTAGAAAAAAAAAAAAAAATCTATATCGAATTCACTAATGGAACAATGCTTAGTGCACTATGGCACTGTTAGGAATATTTTAGAATTTCAATGAAAGATTAAAAGAAGGGTTCAGGTGATAGAGAGAATGAGAGGAGACAGAAAGATTGTCATACTTTTCATGCACTTTCCATTGCTATTATCGTAAAACTGAATGTTTTCATCATATTTCTGAAATTCGAGATTATAAAAAAATTTCTCCTCTACCAAACTTTCTAAAAAATTCTAAGTGACTCAAGGGTTAACTATTCCCTGAGTACGCACACATTACAGATCATAGTTTGTCAACAAATTATAAAACAGAAACTAATTGGGCTTATTCTTTAACAACTATACTGATCCAAATATGTGGGCCTCTTGCTAATTCTCTTGGGCCTAGTCAAATAGTCCGTAAAAGGCAATACTCACATTTAAATCAAGTGGAACAGGTACCATGTACTTTAACATAATTCATAATTCGTACTTCACATTTAAATCAAGTGGTCAAAAATAAGAGTTGACACGTGACAAATATACCACACTGTGTAGCGAATTACTTGCATACATAATTCGCTATACTGTGTAGCGAATTATGCCGCGTGGCAAACTAATTTTTCCCAAAAAAATAAGAGTACAAATGTACAGAAACTAATTTGAAGCTATAATATAACGAGGTGGTGCTTACGCAAAAAATTGGGTTCTTCGTACATTTTTTTTGTTGCCCTAAAACTTGGGATGAAAAATTGAAAGATGAATCATCATACCAAAATTTTTCATTTTCATTTTTCAAGGAACATCAAACCAACTCTGGGAAATAGGACATATCAGCTTAAATTTGCACGGTTCGTTAGTTCATTAAAATTGGGAAATATTTCTGTTTTGAAACTTATCACAAAGAACTGAAAAGTAATTTTTTTTTTAAAGTATGGCTACTCAATCAAGCAAATGCTTCAAATTTGATATTCCATAACATGATTTGAATTCTTGACAAAGATAACTAAATCATGGCATCAGAACAACAGAAGAAAGAAATAGCATTCGAGCTATGAAACTTCTTCACCAACAATAGGAACAAGATACATCAACAAGCTTCCTAACAAGTTGTTTGAGAAAGTGACAGCCACATGTGACATAGGAGAAACAAAGATCAAATAACAGAAGCTTGATGTTGTAATTATGGACAATTCCAGAATAACCTGCAAGTTTTATTTTTGAGATTGGTTTCAAGCTCTACTCTTCTTGTTGCTTAAAATTCAGACTTTTTTATGTTCCCATCACAGCACAATTGCGAATAAAGTGATTAAGCTGGATGCTGCCACATTCAATTTGCTTCCACCGCAATTTTTCAACATCTGGATCAGGGCAACAAGTATAAACAGTCAAGGCACGTTCTGTATGAGAGACAGTAGATGCACCAATAACAAGTATCTCATCACCAAGAGACTTAAATGCCACACCCCAACCTCCTTGAGCATCAGCTCTCACTGGAACCACACCTAACTTCTTCCATGTGTTGCTTCCCTTCATATACACTTTCAGCTCATTGGAAGAAGCATCGAGCGTGTAAAGCTCATTATTAACAACAGCAAGAAGTGGTGGAGATTGTGAAACTGAAAGAGGAATATCTTTCAACATGTGAGGAATCAAGTTCCAACTGTTTGTCTTTGCATCAAAGAATTCACCACAAGTGAGGTCCTTCAGATGCTCATCTTGTCCTCCAATGACATAGAACTTGTTATCCATGAAACAACCGGAGCAAAACTTCCTCTTCTGGTTCATCTTGGGAAGAAGTTCCCATGTTTGGCTCACTGAATTGTACTTCTCAGCAGAATCCAAGACATGGCTGTAAGTATTTGTCTCAAGACCACCAGCAACAAAAGCAAAGTTACCACAGGTAGCTGATGCAAAAAGACACCTTGGATTGATCATTGAAGGACCCTTGAGCCATTCATCAGTTTCTGAATCATACCTCCAAATAACAGCCCCATCAATCTCCTTGCCTGAAACTAAAAGATGGGACCCTGCAGTGAAAGATTCCTTAACACCATACTCAAAGTTGTAATCTGATTCAATAGGAGGAAGCTTTCTGCTTGACTTGAAAGGCCAATCCATTCCCCACCAATTGCTCTCACCACTAGCTAACATAAACACAGTTGGTTCTTTGAATCCTAACTCTCTCCTTATTTTATAGATCTGACCACTCTTAATAAGATTCAAGAACCACTTATTTATAAAACACAATTTCCAGTGCTGTGATCTTGGAAACCTGGCCAAGATTGAAGTCTCAAGCTCATCACTGAGACTCACAGCATCATAATCTGCATCCTGAGGTAAAGGTTCATCATCAGCCGAAGAACCGTTGCCATCAGAGGGTGAAAATTCGAGAATCCTCATCTTTTTTGCTGGGGAATTATGATAACTAACCCAAAAGCCACTACCAAAGGTTGAGATGGGTAATGCTTTTTTAGTAGTCATAATAGATCATTTCCAAGTAAATATTATTTTCCCTGGTCCTCTGTTTCTTTTTCTCTGAACGTTGATCAGTGAAACTGCAGAAAGAAAATCAAGACAAAATTATTGTTTGAAATGTGAGACGTTAAGAACAAGACATAACAGATGCATACATATACAAGTTGAACAAACAGACAAAGAAATCTCACAAACAAGAACGAAAACAAAACATCTTCTTTATAGAATCAAAACAGAATAGGAGAGTTTTCTTTGGTTGATAACAAATCTATAAAAATGACAAAACCCAAATGAATATTCTCATAAGCATGAGATAAGTAAGACACTAATTAAGCAAAGCATTTCTATTTGTTGGTTAACAAAAATTCTAGAAACAAAAGATTGAAAATTTCAGCTAATGTTTGCATAAAAGAATTAAGAACCGAATGATATTGTGTATAGAAATGAATCTCATCCATCTTCAAAAGATATGCTTACCCCAGATGAAGACCGAGCACAAAAACTAAAAAGCTTCACATCATGACTCATGAGAGGTTGATCAGCGTTCATAGAGATTAAGAACATAAAAAAAAAAAAAAAGACCAGAGATTGGTTTAGTGGGGGAAAATAAAGAAAAGTGAAGGTTTTAAGACAAGGGTTTGTGCATATTTATGCAAATATTCAGAACCCGAAGAAAGGCTGCGAAAGGGGAATGGAGAAGAGAAACGCCCATAAGGCAACGTTTTATAAATAATATAAAGACCAAAAGAGAAAGAGAAAGAGAGAGAAGAAAAAAGCCACTTGCAAAGGAGAGATGGAGGTGTTAGTAAAACAAAGTCAAAGGTAGCAGTAAATGGAGGGTGAACGTTACAGAATATGCAATCAAAGCAAAGAGAAAAGAGACGTTGGTGGTGGACTAAGGCAAAATAACAACATAGACATGTTAAGTTGAAGTTGAAGTTGCAGAGAGAAACGTAAGAGGAAGAGAGTGAATGAGACGAAGACAAGTGAGTTGGAGTGTTGAAGGAAGAAACTAAAGCAAAGAAGAAGAAAGAAGGAGAGAGATGCAACATGGAGACACCCACCATTTGCTGGAAACTTATGCTTAATTTAGTATATGCTTTGCATTTGTGGATTAAAATACACACAAAAATACAATAATTTAATTGGTATCCTAACCACAACACCACCACCATATTTTTTTATTTGCCCATTTCAAGAAAAAGGCAAAGGAGCTTTGAAGAATTAAAAGAGCATTAGAGAGAGAGAGAAATGTGCTTCTCGCAGTGACTGAGTTTCCCATGTTGCTACAGGAGTCCAATGTGAAGGATTAAAGAATGCACATAAAATAATCAAAGGGTTAAGAAAAGGACACGGGTGGGTGGGGCACGGTTTCTCTTCCCTTCTTTATTTATTATTTTAGTTCCATCTAATTTTGAGAATCGGTTGGTGAAGGTGCTCCTTTACAAGAATCGAGAAAAAAGAAAAAAAGAAAAAACAAGTTAAATAAACAAGAATGTTATATCTATATCTATAAGTTATTAAATTCGGCTTGGCTATTGATCCGGTCAGGGTACTGGATCATTGGTCGAATTGGTGGGTCATTGGTCGGATCGGTTGACCCAGATATATATAGATATATAAAAATATATTTAAATATGAACATATAAATTCAATTATATTTTTCATATCTAAAATGAATTAAACAAGGTTCATTAAATAAGCTCAAAAATATGAAGCATAAATAAATAAAAATGTATACTATTTCTATGTCAATTTAAATTTCAACTCAGAATCCCTGTAAGTATACCTCTCAATGACATTGAACTCATATTTTTCAAATTCAGTTACATTAAAAATGACATATGTCGTAATCTCTTAATTTATTATTTCGCAAATTGGTTCAATATTGGAAGCTGAAATTGGAGGTCATTGTAGAAAAGTATATTAGCAAATAAAATTACAAAAAAAATTAAAATGAGTTCTACATTTTTTTGACAAGATGAAATAATTTTGGTTTTTTTTTAAATGCATAACCTGGGTCACCGGGTCACCGGTTTTGACCGGGTTTGGCCTGGTTTTGACCGGGTCAATGCATGAGCGGTCCAATGCTTGACCCGGACCAGTCTGATGACCGGGTCACCGTGTCCCGGGTCGACCCGGCCGGGTCGGGTCGGGACGGGTTTTACAACACTGATCTATATGACATATCTACATCCTATGTAGCACCGATACCGACACGGGACACGTGACACGATACGAAACGACACTCTGACACGTTAATTCTAAAAAATGTTAGATTTCGACACGTTAGGACACGTTTTGATATTAAACAATATTTTTAATTTATGTAGTGTATATTATGTTTAATATTCAATAATTTAACAAAGAAATGAATCTAAACTTATAATATTCGTAAATTTTGCAAATAAACATAAGATATCCCAAATATTTATATTAAACTCAATAAAATAGTAATCATAATCCAACGAATTTAATAGTTGGAACTAAAATATCAACGCAATACAACCTTTAAACTTTTTTTGAATTTCTATAACGCGTGTTGGAGTGTCGGGGAGTGTCGGAGTGTCCGAGAGTGTCGGGAAGTGTCGGACACGACACGTCAGGGTTTTTGAAGTGTCGGTGCTTCATAGTCTACATCTAGGTCTACATATGAAAAACTATTACTCAATTACATGTGGTTATTAATAAGTGGGATTCATATTTGATTTATGGCAAAAAAAAATAAATATTATTGCACAATGTGACATCCAAAAGAAGTGTGACATTATGTAATAAATACGTAATTATTTTGAAAGCAGTCATAAATTCATAATTTATTATTTAACATACAATAATTTTTTTGTCTTTGCTTTATTTATATATATATATATATATATATATATATATATATATATATATATATATATATATATCAACCGGTTGATTCATTAGCTGATTAATCCGGTTCATATTTGATTATTCACATCTTTTTTTTTTTTTTTTTGGTAAAAGATTCACATCTTTTTAATTTCTTAAAATTTTAGTTGTCTAAAATTTATTTTATTAGTTTATCAATTTAATTATTTGATTTTTTACTTCTTATACTTAATTAATTATTTACACAGTTAATTTAAAGTACTAAGTAATAAATTAATAAGTACTTATTAATTTATTAATAAAAAAATTTAACCTCATTAAAAAAAGTTATTTTGTTTCTTGTTTAGCTCTTAAATAGCATATGGGAAAATGTTCTAAAATAACTAAGTATAAGTAATGAAAAGTTTCATTTATTAAATAGATAAATTAATAAAGATTATTTTAGGTAATTAAAATTTTAAGTAATAAAGAGGAAATGTTATAGTTTATCAAAAAAAAAAAAAAAAAGGAAGTGTTATCATACAAATAAGAGTGTCAAAAAAAAGTGTCAAAATTTGGTTACTGACATTTATCGGCAAAAAAACTAATTTATTGCTTTTTTAATAAAAAATTTAGAATAATGTAATGTTAAATGAATGGGAAAACTTCAAAAATCCCCCTACAAGTTTCCTCAAAATCACTTAACCCCCTCCCCGAAATTTTTAATCATTTACCCCCCTACTCAGATTTTTTTTTATCTCTTACCCCCCTAATATCATTTTCCATCCAAAATTTTGTTAAATTTTTTAGATAAAATAGAAAAAAGAAAAACATAATTTCCTCACAAACTAGTTTAATATGTCTTTTTAATTTAAGGGATGATTGCTTAATTTTAAGCTTGCAAACAATTGTTATAATTTACATTTAAAATATTCATATATACGAAACAAGTAGGATGTTGTTTTTTATATTTTAATTCCTGCGGGGAAAGTTTGGATATTTTACTGTAAAACCAGCAAGGTATGTTGCGAAAGTTGAGTACTATCATAGAGTTTGGCAAAAAAAACCTACTTCATTAACAAGCCTACTTTTATCAAAACCCATGAGGTGCAATATATCTGTGAACAAAAATGGGAGATACAAAAATATGGACCAGGGTCGGTATATATGCAGAACACTTGCCCCACTCACACCATCTATTTAACTGATATATAGTGAAAAACTTATAATATGATTCACATTCTCAAAACAAAATTCACCAACAAATGCTAATATTGACATACAATGAGGCTTCCAAGTTCCAAGTCTTGTCTTAGTCCCATTAAATCACCTTGCGGTTCTAGAATTAACTATGATAAAACATAGAGTTTTACAATTGGTACCTTTTAAAAAATCATGTTTCTATTAAGGGTAATTTTGGTACCTTTTAAAAAATTTAACAAAATTTTGGATGGAAAATCAAATTAAGGGGGTAAGTGATAAATAAATTTTGAGTAGAGGGTAAATGATTAAAAATCTCGAGGAGGGGGTTAAATGATTTTGAGAAAACTTGTAGGGGGTTTTTTGAAGTTTTCCCTAAATGAATTAATTGTCAATGATGTTAATTTAATTGAAATTAATATAACAATTGAAGTTAGTTAAATGCTATTTAATTAGGGGCAGGATATTCTTACACCAGTGTAAGACTTAGAAGTTTTACACCCAATCTTGACCATTGATCCACTTGTATCCAATGGCTCACATTACTGAAAAATTAGAGCCCTTACATATAAATGAAATCAACAGATAAGATTAAGAGTGTAACTTACACTGGTGTAAAACGATCCTGACCCATTTAATTAAGTGCAATTAAATTTTATTTAGTGTAAATTAATATAATATCAATAGTAATTTGGGTACATTTTTTTCATTTGTAGTAGTATTCTATTATGGCCCATTCGTCTTCATCAGAGTCCTCGCGCTCTGGATTCGATGGTGATCTTGAGCCATCTGATCCTTGTACGCATGTACTTCCTGGCCCATATAGGTGGGAGGTACTCAGTAATAGGACACAGCGCACTCACGTTTCACAAGTTATGTGGAACGAGGATAAGGTCAGGGAGTTAAAGACGAGGCGGGGGAAACTTTAGGGGGGGACTCCATCATGATGATATACCAGACGTTGTCGCCGACTATTTGACACAGGCTGCGTTCATACACGTGGCACGTATGAGTCATATTCAGGTTTGTAATTTTTAAATTACTTAATTAAATTATCTTATGTGGACTTTGTATAATTGTTGTTTTTCCTTCAGATCGATACCCTCATGATCTCTGCTTTGGTTGAGCGGTGGAGACCGGGGACACATACGTTTCACATGACGCAGGGAGAGATGACAGTTACATTACAGGACGTGTCTGGTATACTTGGTTTGCCTACTGACGGGGAGGCAGTTACCGGAGCTACAGCGTTGGATTGGATTGCTATGTGTCAACAGGTTTTCGGGACTGCCTTTGTTGCGGGCACAGACATTCACGGAGGCGATCTACGTATTTCTTACTTAGACAGGATATATGTTGATTAGTTTCCAGTAGCACACAATCCTGAGGAGGTGAGGCGTTACACCAAGGCACACATTTTGCGGCTATTAGGCTCATGGTTAGTGTGTGACAGATCAGGTGGCAACAAAATTGCTTGTCGTTACGTTCCACTGCTAGCAGGGGACTTTACGGACATTGGCGGATACAGTTGGGGGTCTGCGGTTCTCACCCATCTCTTTAGACATTTATGTCTGTCAAAAAACCCGCGGACTATTAATATGGGTGGTTGTCACGTATTACTGCAGATTTGGGCTTGGATTAGATTCCCCCCCATTGCACCACCTATCCCGTAGCCTACCCACCCGGAGTGGCATTTTGGTCACAGGTATATTTTATTAACTCATATTGACTGATTTATTACATGTTCATTTTCCGTATGAGTATGATAATTTGTTACACATTCTATTACAGGTTTAATTCCCTACCTCCCTTTAAGCCACATGAGCAGTCTTGGTATCGGGAAAATCTTGACACGCTTTATAGAGACGAGGTTTGTGCTATCTATTTAGTAATTGTTTTTAATTTATTTACATATTATAGTTGGTGGTAATTGTGTACCTGTTACTAATTTTTTTATATGTAAGTTGTGTGGCAGCCATACGGAGAGTACCAAACAACATTGTTTGTATATGATCATGAGTGGTACTTATGGTTGGCCATTACTCCTATCATTTGCTTCCACACAGTTGAGTACGCTCAACCGGATAGATATCTGCGACAATTTGTTTTTGATCAGCCCATACCGCGGAGACCAAGAAAGCTTAAGGGTGTTCATGATCTAACTCTGCAAGGGAAGAAGGATGATAATTGGGAGCGTAAGATGAGGACCTAACTTGCCTGCTTGTGTCACGAAATCGTGCTAGCGCCCTCTCAAAATCCACCATGCAAGGAGTATATCCCGCGAACAATTTAAAAAACACACAGTTGACGCTTAACAAAAAAACTACAACATTTTAATTCACCAATCATAGTGTGCAACATACCTATATTCATCAGGCTAGCCTTCAATTTGTCATTTCTAAATCGTTGATTAAAATTGCTTGCAACATGCCGCAGACAAAACACATGAAATGCATGGGGTGACTGCCATAGGGGATTATTTTCAACAGCCGATAATATGCTAGCATGTTGGTCTGAAATTAGACATATATTATGCGCTTGTGTGACGTGCAGACGAAGAATGGCAAGGAAGTATGACCAAGCCTCCAATGTCTCACCCTCAACAACGGCAAACGCAAGTGGCACACATTCATTATTACCATCTTGAGCTGTGGCAATCAACAACTTTACCTTATATTTTCTGTATAGATGAGTGCCATCAATTTGTATCATTGGTTTGCAAAATTTAAATGCCTCACAACATTGTCTGAAAGTCCAGAAACAACGAACAAATACACGTTTTCCGGGAACCAACTGCCCCGCAACAAAACAACGAACAAATACACGTTTTCAGGATGTTCTGGTACTTGACTCGATGTTGTGTCATGATGTACAATGATACGAGACTCCCCCAAATCATGCCATGGTTGAAGTTCAGTACCAGACCTGACATATTCTTCGTCATTGTTCGATGCACTCGCATCCTTTGCAAGAAGACGATCCTCTTTTGCAATATTTTCCTCATCATCTTCGTCATACTCCTTATCCATAACCCAAGTAAGGTCATGTTCATCTTCCTCAGACATGTTAACAGCAGGAGCAGCAGATGAGGATGCATTAAGAGGAAAAGTAGACCTAACTGACCTCATTGGTATAACAACTTCCTCCGCGGTGGTAGTATCCACATACAACTCTAAGAAATCCTTTCGGGACTGGTTCGAGAACTCTTCCATTACCATATCGATGTCTTCGTCATCGACCACTTGCAAGCTAATGTATTGTTCACATTGCCATAATCTTGTCGTGACTAGAGTGATCAATTGGTTGTCTTGAAGACATAATTTTTCACGTATTTTCTAATGCAGCTTAGCAACCGTTGAGTTCCGTTTAATACGTGATGGCCTTTTCTCCCCTACAAAAATAACACCACGATGACCTTCTTCTTTCCTACCGTTAAAATATAGAACAACACGAATAGTATCAGAATTCGCACTCATTTTTAAAATCAAAATTTAAAAAGATAAAGCAAAATATGAGTAAACAAGTGCAAACTATCAGAGAGTTTAAGCATAACAATGAGAGAGTTGTGAAGAGTGTGTAGGGGGTGGATGTTTAAATAGAGTGCAGTTTAGTCACTCATGCCCAGATTGGGCATGACCATCCAGTGGAACACACCCTAATCTGGGCTTGTCTACCTCATAGCTCACGCCCATCAGGGGCGTGTCTCTCTCCTGCTGCTTACGCCTTTCTTTGGGCGTTTCCCTTTTAGTAGATCACGCCCTACATTGGGCGTGTCTCTCTCCATGAGAACACGCCCCACGTGGGCGTGTTTGAGTGCCATAGATTTGTAATATTTTACAAAACGACTACTTATTCGTAATTTTTTATTAAAAAAACAATAAATTAATTTTTTTGCCAACATTTATCATATGAATAACCTAATAACAACTTATTTTTTAACAATAAAATGTCAACGGTGATGATACTTTCAAGCTGGTCAATAATAATTTACTTACCTACAACTTAGGTATATATTTTCAGGTATATCATTAGTGTTAAATTAATATGTAACTTGCTTACCAAAAAAAATGTATTTTTCCTATAATTTTGATAACTTTTAAATAAATTTATATACTTTAAGTTTTGAAATTTCATTCGCATAATTTTTTCAAAAGAACTTAATTAGATCTCTATTATCAATCTAAGGGTAAGTGAATTTCGGGCTAGTAAAAAGCACACATTTAATTTGTTTATTTTTTTGAAAAAACAAAGGTGCCTATAAATTTTAGAAAGGATTATCATCATTGTGGTATTCTTGATTATAGTGTAATTTTTCATTTTTTATTTACGTGTGTTTGATTAATTCTATTATCTCTTGATCAGTCCAGTACAATATGGGCAGACCAATGTGTATTGGGCCTAATCACACACGGTTGAATAGTAAAGGCTATCAGTTGGATTATCTACTTCTTGGGCTGATGATGGCTATTATGTAGAAGATTGATGTTGTTCTTCTTTGGCGCGATGACTCTTAAAGTTGGCAAAACAGGCCAACCCGGCCCGACTCGACCAAACCCGCATTCAACCTGAAAAAAAAGAGCCAAGTTAGGGTTGGCTCGAAAAAAAAATGAGCCAGAAAACCCAACCCAACCCAACGCGACCCGAGTCAGGTTAGGGTTGGCTCAAAAATATGGCTCGTGGGTTGACTCTAAAAAATAGCTCGCGGGTTGGCTCGAAAATTGGCTCGCGGGTTGGGTCATTTTCAGCCTATTTAAATGACCCTATAATATTAATGCACCAGTTATGTAGCTTCCATTAGCTTAAACAAATAGTTACAAAATAAGAAATAAAAGCAAAATATTTTAGTTTCGAATTTTCTTCACAACAAATTTGCATCAACATAAGAAACAATAAGAACCACTTACTACCAAGTGGGTAAGATATTTGAACCAAAAAGAGCCAACACAGCCTAACAATATAAAAATGGCAGGGATGTGAGAAGATTAGGGACTTAGGTTTATAGAAGAAAGAAAAATGATGACAACATATGTGAGTTTTGTCCAATTTTGTATATTATATTTTGTATTTTTTTATAAAAAAAAAAACTCAACACGCGATTTGGCTCGTTTGACCCGCGGGTTGCCTCATTTTTTCACAGGTTGAAACGAGCCGGGTCGGCTCGGGTTGGCAGCTCTTTTTTGCCAACCCAACCCGGCTCATTTTTGGCGGGTTACGAGCCAACCCGACTAATGACTCTGGCTGGGGTACCTGAAATAACACTTCGACGCTCAAGTTAGTATCAAAGCTATGCTTATATAGTATTCTTATTGAATCAGATTGTCATACCTGAGTGTGCACCATTCGTTTATATCGTTAGTCTGATGCCGCCTTTCGTAAGCCATATGTCCTTTGATTGGCCGTTTATGGGCTTGAGGCTTATCTATTCTCAGCTGGTGCCTTTCTGGCCAAACATGTATATGTCAAGCTACCTTTGTAGAGTGGTGGCAAGCTGGAGCTTTCCTTTGTGTATTGGTTTTACGGCACAATGGTTTCTTGTGTTATGGATTTCTTCTTTAGTTCGTAGGCATGTCTTAGGCGGTTTAGGCGCGATGAAGCCATTGTGCCCCTGGATTCTTTATGTGCGATGAATATATTACGCACTTCATAGGCCTTATGTGTCTGGGCCTTGATCTTTGGTTTTAACCCTTTTATGGGCTTATTATATTTTATCCAAATCAGCTCTAATGATATAAATCATACAACCTCCAACGGTGTCTTCAAATAAAAAGCTAAGTTTAATTAAGTTTAAACGGTAAATTTATGTAATGATAAGAATTTTTAGTGTGAGAATTATACCTTCAATACAACAATAAACAATAGTTTGAAAAGATTAATTAGGATTAGATACAATGGTTTTAATTCATATTTTGAAAATAAAAATGGTTTATTAAAATCTTTAAAATATCCATTAAGTAGATTTTCTAAATACAAAAATATCTATTAATTCATATTTTGTTTTGTTTTTTAATTACTTTTTACACATCAAACGACGTTATTTCCTGTATAATTTAAAAAAAAAATTTGCAGTTTGACTCCTTAGACCAGGGAGTCACGGGTTTAACTGATACGTGATGTGTATGAGAAAAAGGAAAAATACACTTTGTAAAAATAAATGGGATAGGTCCACCACCATTGAGATTAAAGACTAAGCCACCCTCTCAACTGATAAAGAACCCACTTGCCTCACCACAAACCCAAGGTTAAATAAAGATAACAAGGTTCAAGCCAAGTTTAAGAACTTGCAAAACACTTTTTTTCATTTATCAAATCTGCCTTCTGCATTACGAAATATCCCATATTTATAAGATAACTAAAAGCACGGGAATACAAAGAGACATATAACTCCAAGAGTTGTGTTGCTTAGGAAATAGAAATAAAAATAACTAAACCCAACTCCCAAGAGTAATGCTCCCAAGAATTGTGTTGCCTAGGAAATAGAAATAATAATAACTAAACCCAACTTCCAAGAGTTATGCTCTTAAGAGTTAATAATAACTAAAAAATCTCTTTATTGCACTTCAAATGTTAAAATTCTTGATTTTCTTTCTGTATCATTAACCGGGGGGGTTTCGGGGGTTAGAGAGGTCTACGTGCAAGTAGAGTCTAACTACTAACTCGAACCCTCAGAGAGAGAGGGTCAATGACCCGGCTGGGTTGACCCGGGGAGGGGCGGGGTTTTAAAACACTGTTTAGGAGTAGATCAGCGTGTTTTGTTTTTCTTCGCAATTTGGTTTGAGGTTTAAACCTAGGATTTAATAACTAAGATCGTGATATACTTGACTTGTCTAATGAGGCATGATTTTAATAATAACCCGAATAATTAAATTATGCTAATGAGAAATAATGATTAATTAAGAGGCCAAATTTGATGAAAAATCTAATTCTGAGTTAAGTCACTTTTTAGGGCAAAACTGTAAACATTTTAAGTTTTGGGACAAATTTGCAATTAGACAGAATTTAGTAAGACCCAAAATTAATTAAGTGTGTGACACCTTACCTAAACCCAAATTGACTCAAAAATAAAAGTTAAAACAATCTAAGTTGGATATTTTGCTTAAAAAAAATAAGACCCGCTATCTCTTTCTTCCTCACTTTCCTTTTTCTTTTCCTATAGTACCTGCCCTTTCTCTCCTCTCCCCCTTTTCCCTCTTGTTCAACCAACATTATTGAAGGCAAGGAAACCCTCAACATGTCACTTTATCTTCATGAAACAATTCACTTTCTTGCTTCATTTTCCAATCACCATTATCACCAAAACTACCAAGAATCTAGAAAAGAGAAAAACTCACTCCCCTTGGGTTGGGGAGCCACCTTAGAAGAGAGAAAGAGGGAGGTTCTACTCCATTAGAGCTTGGAGCTCCACTCTCCCTTGGTGCCCTAGAATGCTATATGTAAGAACCCATGGTTCCCTTTGGTTCATTTTGAGAGTTTCTAAACCCAGGGTTTTAAAAAATTGGGGAAAAATATGATTCGTGGGTTGAATGTTAAATTGATAGTTGGTTGGTGTGTATTTGGTGTAAGAATAATTAAGCTGGTGGGGATCTTGTGCTGGAACCACTCTTGGAACGCACTCAAGCACCTTGTAGCGCGCCTGAGCACCCAACACGAGCCCAACCAAGCCCAATGCACAGAATCTTGGGTTAAAAAGATATGAGCAAGATTTGATTGAAATTCGTTGGGAGATTCTGTGAGAATTAGAAGATATGGTTTCATGGTTTTAAATAAGGAGCTTGTGGTCAATTGAAATCATCATCGAAAGGAGAAGCGTTTGAAGAATCAAGAAGAGGGATCTTGTTCTGGAGTACTGAAGCCCTGAAGCGTCAAGACAACATCACATCAATGGAGTCTTGGGGAATTTTTTTCTTTCCAATTGTTTTTGAATTTAATATGCTACGCTAAGTTTTTATGTAGTTAGGGGAAGATGAAAACCAATTGAATCTTTGTGTTATGAATTAAATTGTCTATAAATTCTTCTCTTTCTATATTTGAATTAATTTATATGTCTTTAATGCTTTCTATGAGCTTGCTCCTTATAGATTGATTTAGAGAAATTGCATGATAATAGGGATGTTGGTGCGTTAACCCTGATTTGATAAATTCATCATAATCCTTGTGATCTAGGGATAGACACAGGGCAATTGTGCAATCCTTGAATTCTTGATTTTAATGCATGTTTTCTTGATGAACAACCGGGGAACTAGGATTCTTCCATGGTCACATAGAATTAGGATAACAAGGAATTGAGACTTAATTAACTTTGAAAGAATTGATTGGCATTATATTAAAAGCAAATTCTTGACTATTTAACTCATAACATAAAGAGGATATTGAGGGAAGTCGAAACCCTAGCTACGCTTGTTCTTGATAATTAAACAAATCATCTTTTTAATTATGAAATTACATGTTATTGATTGTTTTAAATTTCAATTCTCTTCATCTCAATCTTGGTTGTCCAACTAAATCGTGATTAGTGAACTAGTGCTTGAGACCAATCCTCGTGGGAACGATCTCGTACTCTGGTACACTTTCTTACTTAACGACTGGTGCACTTGCCGAGGTTGTGAAAGTGTGTTTGAACTTGTTGGCCTTGGAGCCTAGAGGAGAAATGCTTGAAAAGTAATTTTCAAAGGTAAATTCTTGGACCTTGGGATTAGCCTCACTTGGTGTTCCACCACACTCCTGGTTACTTGAATGAGTGGTTGTTTGTTATAGTTATGATATAGTTGCATTCATGTAGATTTGGTGTGCAACTGAGTGTTTAATATGATGTACTTTGATGTTTTAGCTATTGTATCATGAATTGATTGAGTAGGTTCATTGATCAATAGAATATGTGTTTGAACTTTCCTTTGGGGATATTTCCTAAAAGGTAACAGATCTTAGAAGCTCCACATGGACACTCTCTTTGAGGTATAGCTCATTTGAGTGGTCCTAGCATTACAGGTGCACAAGTTTAATCAGTTTATCGTTGCCTTGTTATTATGCCATGTTCTAACCTTTCTTGTAGGAAAGTGAACTCAAGGGTGGAGTGATCCTACAAGGTCCCTGAGTTTATTGAGATCCATATCTCACCCCGTTTGGGGATTATGTTTCAGGTACCTTAGGGTAAGGAGCTAGTACTTCCAAAGGGAAGGAGCCCATATAGTTCAAGAGAGCTTCATTTTGGTGACTTGGCATATTTTGGGGATGAAATACATTATAGGACCATTTGTGAGTTATGTATATGAACATGAGCTTGTATGTATTGTAAATATGGTCCTGACTTGTATATTTGTAAATGACGAGTCAAGTGTTGTAAGGTAATGATGTTTTGGTACAAAACATGTTTAGATCAATGCCTTTGTGATATATTTGATGGCTTGAAGACAAAGACATTAGAATTTTGTATAATGACCTTGTAGGATGAATTCATGGATAGATTCCCTTGGAAATATGTGTTTGGTGATTGATTTCATGCATATGAATTGTCAAATGGTTAATAAGATGGGAGGAGTTGTACTAACGCTCAAGAATGAGGGCTACTGCACTATAAAGGGGTGCACTTGGGAGCGTATTTCAATCGGTTCATCGCTTTACGACTAGTTCGATTCGGGATAAATCACAGAATTAAGGCATTAAACCCTTCCTAAAAAATAGTATTGGAAAGAATCGAACACATGCTCTCACCCTACCTACTTAGTTCTGTGGCGCCAATTGAACTACCATCATTTGGTCCATAAACTTCTCTCTAATAATGGCTTTATTGCCATTATATTTGATTTTTTTTTTACATCTTTATTCAATTTTTTTTTTCCATTTTTAACTAGTTGTCTTTGATAGTCCTTATTTTATATTATATATTTTTAGTTATTTCCTTTTCTATTTTTTAATTGTTTCGAGCCGACCCTAATCGTGGCTCAAACTACCTACTCACTCTGTAATTTTTTTTCTCAGACAAACATAGAGTAAACACCAAAAAATATTTGATCTTTTTCTTCTATCTACTATAAAATTCTTTATTACCACCTCTCTATTGTGTGGAATTAGGTCCTTTTCATTTGAATCAAGTTGCCTGAACAAACTACAGAAGATAATATCCACTCAGCTAGCTACCTTGATTGACCAAACTTCATGGTGGTTCTAGAGATGGCAATAGTGCTATAATAGTCATGATTCCTTCTTCAAGGTGTTCGTCAGAGAAGAGAGTGAGGGATCTCAAACTTAGTTGTTTGCTGATTAAAAGAAGTCCATCCATGCAGAGGTGGTCGTATGACACTAAAGTGTTTTTTCCTAATGGGGCGAGATTGTCGTCCCTCGCGATTAATCCACCAAAAATGATGTGGACAATTGCATGGGAGCCTATAAAATGGGGTCGCATAGAGATGTTGTTGTCATTTGTGTTGTTAGGATGAGAGTAGGAGTTTGACTCTTCCCACTTATGACGCAAAGGTTTTATCTTGAAGATTTGATAGAGAGTACATCGTCCAAATTCTGGAATTGTGTGATGATTCTTAAAACATTCCTATTAGACAAGGAGTAATGTGTACCTATAAAAATGTCAATGGACAATGGTTGATGCAACTTACTAGTTTGATCACTATAACACCTCACATTTCTAAATTAAGTAATTAAAGTATTAAGTGAGTAATTAAGTGATGGATTAGTGAAAATCCCAAAGATTAGGCCAAAATACAAAGAAAAGGCAAAACGGTAATTAGCCAACACGCAACCCTAGGAAGATAAGAAGGTCTCAGATGATAAAAATAAGCCTGGAAATGGATTTAGAATGAAAAATTGAGTGGATAGGCAAGTTTCAGAAAAATTAGTGAATAGTGTTTTTCGCGGGTAAAAATACCGCAGTAAGATTGCACCGTAAAACGTGCCAGTAGAATTTTGAGGTCTAGGTTTCAAATGAGTTATAAATGGTTTATAGAGTTAGGAAATATGATTTCTGGAAATATTCGATGGAATAAAGTCAGTTTGGGGAAGCGTGCCAACTGCGCGCGCAATAGCTTAAAATAGTGTTTTCTCCTAATGACCGGAAAACTCCGGATTCATCTGATAAAGTATAATTAAGGGACAATGGTCAATGTTAAAAATTAGAGTTTCTAAATAAGTTTTGAATTTATGAACGTTTAGTGAAATCGGAGAGAAATTCGGATGAGTTTTAAATCGCGTTGGACCCGCCCACTTAAGTTCCACTTAAGTTCCACTTAAGCCACCTCACCCTTCACTATTCATCATCTTCTCTCTCCCTCCTCCCTTGCCAAAAACGCACATGCAGCCCCATCTCCACCATTTTTGAGCAAAAATTTCCTTTGGCCATTTCTCCACCGAATTCAACGATTCTTGTCTTGAATCTTGATGGAAAACACCTCCTGAATCCATTGGTAGCCTTGTTTAGCCTTAAAAGTGAGTGTGAGGAGATCTAGCCCCATTTCAGTTGCGGTTTTGGTGAGATTTTTGGTGTTCATGAAGCTTTTTCATGCTCCAATGGTGGAGTATGCTTAGGAGGAGCCATATACCTTGCAATTGGGTAAGTTATTTCAACATTTCATTGATTGATTTTTGAATTTGGATTATGGACCCTAAAGAGAGATTTTGTGATATGTTGTGTTAGAGAGCTCAAATGGAAAATGTCTATTAGATGATAATGTCTTAGAATGATGTAATAATGGTAGAAATGCAATGAAAAATTTAAGCGAAAAATGGTGAAATTTAACTTAGAAAAATTTAAGTGCATGAAATGGAATTTTGAATTTTGTGTTAATGTGTGGTATGGTGAATTTTAGTGTGATTATATGATGATATGAGGTGTGGACCATGGGAATTGAGTGGAAATCCTTGGTTTGGCTAAACATAGAATTCGGCCATTTATGTATAAGTGACTAAATGATGTTTTGGAAAATTTTGGTGATGTGTTATGTGTTGAAAAAGTCATTAGATGGGTTGTGTGGTGATTGACATGTGGAAGGATCAATGCAAAAATAATAAGTGTTAAAATTGGCCTAATGTGCCTAAAGTGTTATATTTCGCAAAACGTTGCGTAAAAGTCGTAAAACAGAAAAACGGCGAGTGAACTAGCCTTTTGGTAACCGAAGTGAGTGTAATAAAATGAGAAAGAAAATTTAGAAAAATAAATTCTAAAAAGACACTGATATGGCCGAACCCTATATAGTGGTGAGGTGAGAATTTGATGTTTTCGCGTTTTGACGTATTTTGACTGAAACTGATGGCTATACATGGTTGTATAGGTTGTCGTACGTGGATTTAAACTCGGAACAGTGAAACAGTGGATTGCCCTTGGTCCTGGACCAAGTGGATTGAGGTAAGTGAATTGATTTACACATGTTATTGTGAAATTCATGTGTGATTTAAAGTTCTAAGTGTGTGGAATTGTCCTCTGTGTAGGCATTCCCTATGTATCAAGCTATAAGTGGAGTTTCTGCGGAGCTCAATGGACGGATAAAAAGAAAGGTAACCTCTTGGTACTGGGGCTTGTTCCCCATTTGTGTTCCACCTTGCTAGTTGATGGCAACGGTAGGAAGTGTGTATGAGTAGTGTAGAACAGCATGAGCATGCATATGCATTATCACAGTGGGTACTTATGTACCAGATCTCTGGCTAGTAGATATTTTTAGCCTTCGGGCAAGTGTTTCCGGACTGCCACTGGATAGGTCTCCGAGAGGGAGTTCCAGTTGACCCAGGGTCATGGTGTGTTATCCGGATAGGAGCACACTAGGTTGTCTCGGGTGTATATGGTTGGAAGGGGTACCTTGGTGGGTTGTTCTCTGAACACGCCAGGGGTAGTACCCATAGGCGTATAGCCGAGGACATGGCGTGGTATTGGTAGCTACCATTCCCGCATGTCGTAGTTGTTTTCTGATATTATCCTCCTTTCTCTAAATCCCTTGTTTTATCCCATTTTATAACAGTGATGATGTTTTATATTATTGATATACATCGAAGTGAAACATTGGGCGGAGTTTTCTCCAGAACCTCTTGGTTACTGAGATATATCTGTATATCTCACCTCGTCTCGGGGCATTTATTTCAGGATGTACCAGTGGATATGGAGCAGCGGGCAAGAAGCCCGCATGATGATGAGTGGAGTAGTGATGCATATTTTGCTTCAGTGTATTATATTTGTCATTTTAGTTATGAATTCATTTGTTAAGTAAAGTTGTAATATGTGGATTATTGTAAATTGAAGTTAAAGTGTAAGTGTAATTGTGATTCAGTATTGTAAATATACCATGGATGTATGCTTATTATGATGGAAGGGCTTTGGGCCTATTTTAGGTTTATGATTATCTGCATGATGATATATGCATGAAATTGAAAGTTAGTGATTGAAACTGTAAAAGATCTGAAAGTAAACTGCTTATGTTTTAAGTGTAAATTGGATTGGGTTGTAAGTGCCCCAAGGCGTTGTTTGTCCTTGTGTGTGCCACCCATTGGATTTTGCTGGATTTCAGGTATAATTGTAGTGTTAAACAGCTTATGCAAAATTGGGAATTTTAGGAAATACAAAGGAAACTCTGGCGAATTTTCTGTAGAATTGGCAGTTTTTGGGTGAACTTCGGGAGAGCGTGTCTCTCTCCACAGAGGTCTGATTGGGACGTGCCATACGCCATTTTGAAGCTTAAGATGTCCCCTACGTTGTGTCAAAATCCTAGAATCATTGGTGGTTTGCGCAGCCCATGGTGGCTGATGGCACAATCTGCCCTGTTTTGGACAGTACCAGTGGGCAGATTCGGGTCAGTGTTGGGAAATTAATTGCCGCTTCGTTACTTGGTCAAATTAAGCATACGATATATCAAATCGAATTTTGAGGTGTCTAGTTTATGGTGTAAAAGTTTGAGAGACAGTGACCTTGTGGTTAGGTGCAGAATATTCTGCGAAGATTGGAGGTTTTGAGCTGTTTTGAAGTTGGTGGGCAATGTTGTTTGTCCAACTTCAAACGGCGATAACCGGAGCTCACGAGCTCGGAATCGAGTGTGTGATAGCTTGTTAGAAAGGTAATTGAATAAGGAAAAAGGTTAACCTGGAGTCTAGGTTTGGATTTTTTTTTTGTGTCCGCAGAAAAATAAATTAGTGAATCTGGTTAAGTTGGTAAAAATGTAAAAGTGAGGAATTGGCTAAGTGGGTTTATGGGAACCCCTTAGTGTCTTATATTTAGTAAAATAAAGTGTATAAATAGTTTAAGTAAGTCTTCCGCTAGTGTTTCAGTTACGATCACATATTTTAATCGGAAAAAGTTTATTCGCATTTTTATAAATGAATCGCTGTGATTGTAACTGCGCTTAATATCATAATTAATGTTAATAATACCGGTGTACAACGGGCTGTTACAATCACTCTCCCTTGTTATTAGTCAAGAATAATTTATATAATAATTAAATTTACTTTTAAAATTAATTTCTTAAACTAAGAGATATACTTAAGATAAAAACATATTACTAATGAAAAAAACTTATGAAATTCAATCTAATTTATTATAATCAGTTAACTAACATGTAGGATAAATATTAAATTTATAAATTTCTATAAATATTATAAAGGGTTTAATGTTTCTGTTTTTGCTGCAAAAAAGATTTCTTTGCCGTACTCACGTAAAAGTGAATGGATTCCATTAATTTTTTTCTTTAAAATGGAACTCACTCACCTTCATATGAGTGTGGTGAAAAAAAAAAATTACAGGAAAACCAACAATCTTTTTCCCAATTATAAAAGTATGTATAGTAAAGTAGGTGGGTTTGTAATTAATTTGCCAAACGACAAAGGGAATAGATTAGAGAATGATTTACGACCGGAGCATATATAATAAGCATCAACAACTTAAATGCCTATAAATTAAATAAGTTATTTCTATGATGATACAAAAGTCTCAACTTTTTTATTTTTATTTTTTAAAATGCCTCAAGTTTATCGAGCTGAAACCTTAACAGCTCAAGTAATTATGGTAACTCGTTTTAATAAATATGGTTTAACATTTTTTAATTATTTTTTATACCCTTATGCTCAATTAGCCGTGAATTAGGCACTTAGAAGCTGGAGTAAGATTGTCCATCCAAAGATGTTCACGAGAAAAAAAATTATATAAAAAAAACATATATAGGAAAGAGAAGGAGATGAAAATTTGAAATTGTAAGAGTGTCAATCCAAGGAAAATTTTTTGGCACGATGCTTTCAATAGTAGATAGACAAAAATATTTCATTTTAAACAACACAACTTTGTGTCTTATTTATTGATTTTTTAGATTCTATCTCCTTCACAATATTCTTTTTCTTCTCTTCTCCTAATTTTATGGAGAAGATGGAATACAAAAAATCAAAAAATATATATCAAAATACAGTCATTTTATGGAGAGGGAATATAAAAGACCAGTAAATATATATCAAAATACAGTAATATATAAAAGACCAACATTGTGTCCTTTAAAATAATAATTGTTAGTATTTCCAAAAAAAAATGATAATTGTTTTTCCTTAATAGAAGTAACAACTATTTTTTTAAAATGTTTGGTTAAGTAAAATGAGGCTTTGCCACGTGGGATCAAAGATAGTGATTGTATTAAAAAGTTTAATATTTCTCATGTTATAGGAAATAACTTTATTTCATGGAACATGATAATACTAAACCCTTTATTAAAGTATAATAATAGGTTTAGCATAATGTTTGTTACCGAAGAAGTTGGAGCTTCAATGATATAGTCGTCTCCCACTATCAAGTTTATCAGCAAACGTGCATTATTTCCTCAAAAGAAGTAATTGACTTCCTGTACGCCGCCGACGTATGAATAATAATAGATGGAATATTTCATACTCACACAGCTTCATAATCTTTTTTTTATGAAAATTGGCTTTGAGGAATTCAATCACATAATTATTATCCAATTTTTGCACGTCAAACTTCGAAAATTTCGAACAAATAAATTATTGAATGGTTGGTATTTTCAATTTATTCGTTTTGGGTCTTTTATATTTTATTTATTTTAAATCTTCAATTTACTAAATATATCCAATGTTATGAAAGCATTATTATTTTTTTCCAATTAAGCCGTGACTAGTTATGTTCGAAAAAAAATGAGTAAGAAATACAAAAATTAAAGAAAAGTGAATGATTTAATTGAAGAAACGATATGAGTGGAGTGGATTTGAAAGATGCTTATGGTGATTTAAGCATAAAGATTGTCCGCGGAATTAAAGCGCACATAGTTAAAGATGTAAAAAGAAATATAGAGACTGATAAAGCTTTGAAATTTGATGATGTCCCCATGCGAAATGCTTAAGGAATGTAACAATAAGTTGGCAGAATTTTATTTTATTTTTATCAAAATTCTTTGAACTAATAAGATGGTATTATTGTTATTGCATGCATGAAGGTTTGTAATGTCACATCAAAGTATTTCCCAATCATGGTTTACATCATAGTTTTGCTTTTGAATCCTTGTTATTGTGTTTATTGATGAGACCAAAATTGATGTTAACATTAAACTAGAATTATATAATAATATGTTAGAGTCCAAAAAATTTATGTTAACTCTTGGCTAGTAAACTAAATACATGGGGTGTTAGTTAGAACACACAATCAAGAATTTATAAATATGCTAGGATAAAAGTTAGCCAATAAAGAAATGTATAGGTATATAGGATCAATCTTACAAAATATTGAGGAAGATGTTGATAATAATGTAAGTCATAGAATAAGAGTAGGATGAATAAATGATCATACGTCAAAACTTTTGTGTGATTGCGAAATCTCTCTTAGGTTGAAAGGAGAGTTTTATAGAACAACAATGAGGCATATAATATTATATCGAGCTAAATGTTGGACAAAACAGGAGCAACATGAACATCAAATGTGATTAGCAAAAATAAAGATGTGAATGTATATGTGGTCATGGAAATGGATCCTCTTATGTGAGAAAAAACATGACATGGTCATGTGAGAAGATCACAACCATACAAAGTTAAATCAATGGTTATGATTTTGTAACTACCTATTTTACTATTTTTTCTCTCTCCTCTTTTATTACTATTGATCCACCTTTGTATGGTTATGATTTCTCACTTTACCATGTCATGTGATTTTTCACATCAGAGGATTCGGATCCATGTGGTCATACATGGTTAGGTAAGATAAAAAATGAAGATATTAGATGAAATATCAAAGTAATACTAGTGGAGGAAAAAAGAAGAGAACATATATTGGAATGAATTAAGCATTGTAACAGCCCTTTGTACACCGGTATTTTTAACATTAATTATGATATTAAGCGCAGTTACAATCACAGCAATTCATTTTATAAAAATGCGAGTAAACTTTTTCCGTTTACTACGCGAGCATTTAAAACCGTAAAAAGCGTAATAAATAAAAGATGTGACCGTAACTGTAAACTCTTCGCAGAATACTTAATTAAACTACTTTTACATTTTATATTACTTCTCTCAAGTCACTAAGGGGTCCCCATAAACCCATTTAGTCAATTTCTCACTTTTACGTTTTCTACTTATCCGAACATGGTTTGGTCTTTAATTTTCTGCGGACAAACCGCATGGCGTGAACCTCTCATATTTTTATATGTTATTCTAAACTTAATAAAATTTCTAGGAAGTTATCACACGAGTTATTTCGATCTCGTTTTCTCCGGATATCGCCATTTGAAGTTGGACAAGCAAAGCTGTCAGCCAACCCGAAAACAGCTCCAAACATCCTTCACTCAATCAATTACTGCAGAAAATCCACTCCATCAATCGCTTTCAAATTTTTATACAACAAACTAGACAACTCAATATTCAATTTGATATATCATACACTTAATTTGACCAAGAAACGAAGCGGAAATAATTTTCCCAAAACCAGTCCAAAACTGCCACAAGTGCTGTAAGCAAATGGGCAGTCTGAAATTACAGCCTCTTACAAGACGACTCTCAACCCAGAATTTTAACAAATTTTATCATAAGATAGAGGACATATCAACCTTCAAAATGGCGTATGGCACGTCCCTATCGGATCTCTATGGAGGGAGATATACTCTCCCGAAGTTCGCCTAAATTCTGCCAATTTACCGATAATTCGCCAGAGTTTCCTTTGTTTTTACAAAAATCCCCAAATTTGCCAATGTGTTATAAGACCTCAAATATACCTAATAATCAATGGGTGGCACACACAAGAACTAATAATGCCTTGGGACACTTAAAACCCATCACAGTTTATTTTACTTATGCAATATGTATCACATTGCTTCCTTTGTTAATACTTAATACGTTTCAATCATCAAAGTCCAATTGCATGCATTTGCTAATCATACACATAATCATAATCCTAAAATAGGCCTATTGCCCTTCCATCATATTACATATGCTTCACATTACACAAGATCCAAATACAATATTTACAATTATCCAAATTACAAAATAGTTCACAAATCTCCAAATGTCATAAACTACACATATCTAGACTTAGGCAAAAATAGCATGAACAAATATGACCATAAATCTCATCCTATCAACATATACATTTTTCATAGCCTAGGTCTAGCCTAGGCCCAATGGCCATCAAAATGCAAAATGTATAAAGTCCTCCAACGACTCATCCTACGGGTTTCTTGCCTGCCGCTCATGCACCACTGCTACCTCTTGAAATAAAGTCCCCAAGATGGGGTGAGATATGCGAATATATCTCAGTAACCCAGAGGTTTTGGAGAATACTCCGCCCAATGGCTCACTTCGATGCATATAAATAATATAAAATAACATCTTAAAAAATGGGATATAGCAAGGGATTTAGAGAAACTGGGGAACATAGGGATACAAAATACGACGAAGCTGGAACCACGCAACGTCCTGCCTAATGGCTCGGCATATAAGCCTACGGGTCTCATCCAAGGCGTGTTCCAAGAACATCTAACCAAGGTACCCTTCCCATCCATATACACCCGAGACTTCCTAGTGTGCTCCTATCTGGATTACACACCACGACCCTAGGTCAACTGGAACTCCCTCTCGGAGACCTATCCAGTGAAATTGCATAACGCCCGAAGGCAAACTATCTACTGGCCAGAGACTCGGTACCTATGTACCAACATACATAATTCATGCATGATCATGTTATTCTACATTACTTACATCCATTTCCTACCATCACCCTCAACAGGGCATGGTGGAACACACAAGGGGATCAAGCCCCAGTACCAAGAGGTTACCTTAATAAGCCTCTCCACTTAGCTCCACAGTAGTATATTCTTCGAGCAGCAGAAATGCCTACACAAGGGACATTCCCAATTTCTTAAAATTCACACAACACATGCAAGTTATCAATTACACAAGCACGGTTCCAATTACTTACCTCAATCCTACTTGGTCCAGGACCAAGGGCAACCCACCGAACTCACGGTTCGGGGTTCAACTCTACGTATGGCAACCTATAACAACCATGTACGAATCATCAATACACGATAATTCTATCAGAATACGAAAAACGTCAAAAACCTTCCCTACACCATGTAGGTTCGGCCAAGGTAGGCTTATTTTACAATTTATTTTCCTAAATTTTCTTTCTCATCTTCTTAGGCATCCTTAGGTTACCAAAAGGCCATATGAAGTGCCACTTTTTATTTTACGTCTTTCAAACTTCATTTTGCCTAATATTTTGCTCTAGGTCCAATTAACCACTCAACACCACCAAATATCTTTCCATTGATTTTCCAACCATCCAACCACCACACAACCCATCTAACTATCATTTAATATATATTATATCATCCAAAAAATGTCAACAACATCAATTCCCTTCTCTTCCCTTAATGGCCGAATTCACAATGTTCACACCAATGACCATTCAATTCATTTTAGCAATGTACTACATCCTACCATCCCATTATTACATCATTCAATCATACAACAACTCATCAACACAATCCTAACACATTTCCAAAATTCAAAGTCATGACACCATCAAATTTTCGTAAGTTAAAAACCATATTTTTCACCAATAATTTTCATTGCATTTATAGCTCTAACACATCATTCTAAGACATCATCATCTAATACACATTTTTCATTTGATCTCTCTAACAACACAAATCAACAAAACAAAGTCTAGGGTTCATGAATATGATCTACCAAATTAACCAACAAAAGGTGTTGAATCTTACCCACAATCAAGTCACAAGACTCCTCCAATTGATCCCCAAGCAATAGCTTGAGCAAAGAACCACAAAAACTCCAACTTTTTCCCAAAATTCGTGGTTGTCCAGGTCAGTTTTCTCACAAATGAGAGGGCTTCAAAGCTAATGGGTACCACCAATGTGTTTGGAAGGTTGTATCCAATAAATTTCAACACAAAATTCACTTGATTTGGTCAAGTATATCAGGGTTTAGAAGGAAGTGAAATTTGAAAGAAAATGGGGTTGTTTGGGGGAGGAGGCCGCGGGTTTGTCACAAGGAAGGGGAGGGAGAGATGATGAATAGTGTAGGGCTTATGTGGCTTAAGTGGATTTAAGTGGGGTGGGTCCCACCGCCACCTCACACGATTTCAAACTTATTTGAAATTTCCTCTGATTTCACTAAACGTCCATAAATTCACAACCTATTTAGAAACTCTAATTTATAAAAATAACTATTTTCCTTTAATTACCCTTGATCAGATGAATCCGTAATTTTTCGGTCGTTCGGAGAAATTGTTGTTTTAAGCTGTTGCGCGCGCCGTTGACACGCTTCCCCAAACTAACTTATTTCCATCAAATTTTATCAAAAATCATATTCTCTAGTTCTGTGACCCATTTATAACTTGTATTTAAGACATAGAGCTCAAAACTCAATCGGCACGTTTTACGGTGCAATCGTACCGCGGTATTTTTACCCGGTAAAAATACTATCCACTAAATTTTCCGAAACTTGCCTATCCACTCAATTTTTCGTTCTAAGTTCATTTCGAGTGTTCTTTTTATCATTCGGGACCTCTTACTCAATTTCCTTCCTAGGGTTGTGTGCATGGCTAATTTACTATTTTGCCATTTCTTTGTATTTTGGCCTTATATTCAGGATTTTCACTAATCCTTCTCTTAAATTTTCATTTAATATATTAATATTTAAACTTAAAAATGTGAGGTGTTATAAGCGTAGCTATTAATGAACTATAGATGCTCTGGTATGAAAAGACATTTCTAACAAGAGCATGACATGAAGAAATGGAAAGGTTAATAGAAAGTTACTTTGAGATAAATAATCTAAGGATGAAATGGAAGGAATATATTATTGTGAGGGTATATATATGTGTGTGTGTTTCTCTAGCAGATTGAGATATATTTGTCTCCATTCACCTCAAAACTACGTTATTTTTTTATTTATTTCCTTATTAATTGATTCACCTTTGAATGGTTATGATTCCATTTTTTTCTCTCTTCCTTTATCACCATTAATTCATCTTTGTACAGTTATGATTTAGTAGCCAGATATAAAGTTATCTCAAACAGCTTGAGAAATGATTGATATATATATATATATATATATAGGCAAAATGATTTGACATGTGACAGAATCTAAGGTTTGATTCGATCAAAAAATTATAACTATATACTACGGGTAGTACATGGTTATAATTTGAAGTTGTGTTTTATTCTCTCTCTCTTCATAAATTTAACTATATACTACAAGTAGTATATAATTAGGATATTCTCCCTCCTACGTCACCCGACAACTGTATGAAAAGTTACAGGGGAAAGAGAAAAAAAAGTCTTTAATAATATAACTATGTACTACCGGTAGTACATAGTTAAATTTCTAAAGAGAGAAAAAAACAAAAATTTAATATAATAACTATGTATTAACCATAGTACATAGTTATAATTTTTTGACCGCACAAAATCTTGTGTCAAGTCATGACATCCGATTAACACATATAAATATGTGGTTGGTTATTCTTATATCAACGTAAGAATTGGAAGTTTTACCCCAAATGTTGGCCATTTATTTGTTTGCATATAATGACTTGTATATCTAATAAATCAAAGCATGTGGGTGTATGTATTGGCCATTAATTTGCTTGCATTTAATGACTCGTATATCTAGTAAGTGTGTGTGTAATCTAATGACTCGTATATCTAATAAGTTTGTGTGTATGTGGGCGTGCGTCGGCGTGTGAGTGTGACTATTATAACACCTCGCATTCCTAAATTAAATATTAATATATTAAAGGTGAATTAAAGAGAAAGATTAGTGAAAATCAGGCTAAAATATAAAGAAAGGATAAAACAAAAAATAGCCAAAAACACAACCCTAGGAAGGAAATTGAGTAGGAGGTCTCAAATGATAAAAATAACCCTATAAATGGTTTCATAACAAAAAATTGAGTGGATAGGCAAGTTTCAGAAAATTCAGTTAATAGAGTTTTTATCGAGTAAAAATACCGCGGTACGATTGCACCGTAAAACATGCCGATTGAGTTTTGAGCTCTAGGTTTGGATATAAGTTATAAATGGTATATATGACTAGGAAATATTATTTCTGATGAAAATTGACAAAAATTAGTGAGTTTGGGGATACGTGCCCACGACGCGCGCAATAGCTTAAAACTGCAGTTTCTCTGAATGATCGGAAAACTCAGGATTCATCTGATCAGGAGTAATTAAAGGACAATGGTTAATGTTAAAAATCAGATTTTCTAAATAGTTTATGAATTTACAGACGTTTAGCGGATTAAGCGAGAAATTCGAGTTAGTTTAAAATCGCGTGATGTGACGGTGGGACCTTATGTGCCTCTGGAAGATGTAGTTTTTCAAGCAAAAAATAATAAGAATTTAGTCATAAAAGAGCATTTTTTGTATATTAATCACTATTATTATTTAGTTTTTCCATTTCTTGCTAAGATAAACACTTTTCCTTACAAATTTTATTCAACAAAAATAGCTCAAAAACTCATCTAAATGGTTCTGATAGGCCCAAATTGCTAGTACACGTGACGAGGCAACATGTCTTGCTCGAAAGCTCATTTCAAATTATTCGGTCAAATTTGAGCACAATCCGAGTTAGTCAACCTGAGTACATCATCCTTCCCTACCAAAAAAAAGTCGTCCTCGATTCTAACGGGTCTTTGTGGGAACTCCCGCTCACTAGGCCCTCCTACTTATCATGATAAGGAGATAAGTCTACAACATTAAAAATAATAGACACATTGTACTTCTTAGGAAATTCAATCTTGTAAGCATGATCTTCTCAAGCACCCTGAAGGGGCTATCATCTCTGGGTTGTTGCTTGCCAAACCTTTTAGCCACAAAAGATTATTTCCTAAGGTGGATCCGCAATATATCTCCTACTCTGAAAATAATTCGCATGTTGTGTTTGTCAACTTGATGCTTGTATTCCATATTTTGCTTTTGAATATAATATTGAACATATAGACGTAATGTAACAGCTCGGGTTACACCGGTATTGTTAACATTAATTATGATATTAAGAGCAGTTACAATCACAGCAATTCATTTGTAAAAATGCGAATAAACTTTTTTTGAATATAACGCGAGCAATCGAAAACATAAAAAGCATAATAATTAAAAGATGTGACCGTAACTGTAAACTCTTGCGGAAGAATTATTTAAACTATTTATATAACTTACTTTACTTATAATAAGCCACTAAGGGGTTCCCATAAACCCACTTAGCCAATTTCTCAATTTTGCATTTTTACCTTTCTGATCATGGTTCACTAATTAATTTTTTTCGACCACACAGCAAAAAAATAAAACCTTCCCCTCTAGCTATTCTTTTTCCTTACTTAATTATCTTTCTAGGAATCTGTCACACGCTCAATTTCGAACTCGTTTGCTCCGATTATCGCCGTTTGAAGTCGGACAAGCAAAGCTGTCAGCCAACCCCAAAACAGCTCCAAACATCCCTCACTAGATGAATTACTACAGACGATCCAATCCACCAACTGCTCTCAAATTTTTATACAACAAACTAGACACCTCAAGCTTCAATTTGATATATCATACACCTAATTTGATGTAACACCCCGTTCTAGAACCGGTTTGTTAACATCGACTTATGATATTAAGCGCAGTTACAATCACATTGGTTCAATTAAAATCGGGTTAAATTTTTCTTTTAAAACCAAGCCGAATTTAAATTACCCAATTGCGTGACTATAACCATATTACATTGCGGAATAAAATAATATAAGCTTAATACCATACACTCATTTGTTTTATTATGGTCTCCATTTGCCCATTATGTTATAAGATTTTTCATTAGTTACGCGTGGGTTCAAACCGCGCTCAAATCGGAGCACCGTAGCCCAAGTTATGAGTTTTCTAAGAAATGAAATGCTGAATTCCCCAGGACCCCCACGCTCATAGCATGGATCTCACGCTCATAGCGTGGGCAGTCAGGAGCAAGCACCAAAACAGGGCAGTTTGACCTACCTGTGGTGTTTTAACCATAACTTGAGGTGTACACATTCAAATTACACAATCTTGGTCTCATTGGAAAGCTAAGAGAAATATCTACAACTTCATCAAAACACAAGGGTCCAAATCTATCATATAGGATATGGAATCTGGACAACAAGATAGGGTATCTTTGTTTTTAATTGGTTTTCCAACCTAAAGGTCTTCTTTCACCTAGTTTACATCATATAATCCTTTCAATACATGAATTCTAGTCTCTCTAGATACTCATACACTAAGAGAAGCATGCATACCATATCATCATATATACATATATCCAATAATTACAACATTACATCATTGTCATAAATCTTAATTACAATTCATGGGACTTAGCTACAAAACACTATGATCAACTCCTTGGCTCCCATCAACAAAAGAGATACCAAAGGGGATGAGCATAGGCTAAGTCCATCCAATTAAAACATAACATGCATATGAAAAATGGCTTTCATTTAACAATCCTATACATAGGAACTACAAAATGACATGCTTAATCTCAATGATGCAACTCTTCATGTATCAACTACTTCAAATATGGTCACTTGCCATCAGAGGCTCCTACAGCATCCTTGCCTGAAAGGGGGTCCCCACAACACGGGGTGAGATATACGAATATATCCAGTAAACCAGGGGCCCTTAGAGCATCTCTCCACCTCATAGTTTAATAACAGTGTAATAGCAATGACAATAATAATGCAGCAAATACATATCCATGCAAGTGTACACAACATCTCCAGGAGAAATCCCTCGAGTTGTCCTAAGGATACTCAGATGCAAATAGTCCTACTGGCCAGCTAAACTACCAAGTATGATTTACGCATCGTCATGCAACATACCAACATAGGGAAACACAATCCTATGTCACACCAAAGCATGCAAATACATATAACAAAGCATTACACTATTTCATTGCATTTATATACAACAACACACCCATTACCCTTTCAGGGCTTGGTGGAACAATAAAGGGAATTAAACCCAAGGTCCGAAGGCTTACCTCAATGCTTCCAACTCAACCTTTGTTCTACACCAATCTTCACAACACGATTATCAATTTCGAGGAGCTAACCGAGCTCCATAGCTTGTTCCAACGGTTGGTTGCTCAAGGTTGGTCCAAATGCCTCAATCCTAAGCATCACATGGACAATATCAACAATCAACCAAGCCAAACCATTGATTACAAAAACAAGCCAAACCATAGTCAAATGCATAATCTTGTAATTTTTAAAACAATATCATACGACTATCTAAACTCATTTTCACCGATTAAATGTAATTCCGAGCATTTTTCTCAACATGCACTAGGCCTCAATCTTCCTAGAACATAGCTAATTTACTCAAACTTCACAGACCCCAAAACACTATTCATCCAAAACCTAATTCATGGATTCTTCATGAAAATAGTGTTCAAAGGATGAAATCTTACCACCAAGTGTTGCACAATCAAGGGGAGAGGGTTCCTCAAGCTTCCATGGAGGTAGAAGCTCCCAAATCTCAAAAATTCTCTAATGGGTCGAATCTTTGGGAGGAAAAATCTCAACCACACAGCTCCCCACCAAGACCCAAGCTAGGATTGTGAAAGAGGGGAAGATTTGGAGTGGTTTAGGCTTTGGAATCACTCAAAACCATCAAGGTTTGATCATTCTAGGGTTTTCCCCTTTCTTTTCTCTTCCTTTCCTCTCTTCTCCTTTCTCTCTTCTTCTCTTCTTTCTTATTTCTTCTGTTGCGCGGGTTGGGGAAGGGAAATAAGGGTTCATTTAGTTGCTAGCCACTTAACATAGGTTAAGTGGGTATTGGTTCATCTATCTATTCAACTCCATTAATTACCAAACTTTACCCAAAAGTCTGGAATGTTTTTCTAGGAATATTTCTACTTCCATTTTTATATTTTGGTTACTTTTGTCTACACCCATTTATATCCCTTAATTTCCACTGAGTACATTTTTTACCTCAAAAGTGACCCCAATTAATTTTATTAGGGAATTTACTTATTTTTACTCACTAATACACGCTTAATTATCTAATCACATGTATTTTGCTAATTAATTATGTTGGGCTATTATATTTGACCCACAAACGAAGAGGGAATAAATTTCCCAGAACTGGTCCATAACTGCCACATATGCAGTAACAAATGGGCAGTCTGTGTTCACTGATTTTTACAGGTCGACGTTCCACTCAGAGTTCTACCAAATTTTACCACAAGCTAGAGGACATCTCGAGCTTTAAAATGGCGTATGACACGTCCCTAACGGATCTCTGTGGAGGAAGATATGATCTATCAAAGTTCACCTAAAAACTATCAATTTCTGGAAATTTTGCCAGAGTTTCCTTTATTTTTCCAACGTTTCCAAAATTTGTACAAATGGTCCATGACCTCAAATGGTACCTAATAATCAGTGGGTGGCACACACAAGGACCAACAATGCCTTGGGGCACTTACAACCCATCACAGTTTAATTTACATATATAATACATATCACAATGCTTCCTTGATTAATACTTATTACATTTCAATCATTAAAGTCCAATTGCATGCATCTTCTAGATATACACATAATCATATTCCTAAAATAGGCCTATTGCCCTTCCATCATATTACATGCTTATATATTACATCAAGTATTCAAGTATAGTTTACAGTCTCCATATGCATATTACATTTTACAATTCAAAGTCTTCAAATACAACATACTGTAAAAACCTCAAAATGATATATGTACTAGACTTAGGAAAAATGACATGAACCAATATAACAATGAATCTCATCCTACATACATATGGAATGTTCATGCCCTAAGTCTAGCCTATGCCCGGTGGCCCCCAAAATGCAAACTACTATAAAAACTCCAGCTAATCATCCTGCGGGCTTCTTGCCCGCTGCTCCTGCACCACTGCTACATCCTGAAATAAAGTCCCCAAGACGGGGTGAGATATACGAATATATCTCAGTAACCTAGAGGTTCTAGAGAAAACTCCGACCAATGGCTCACTTCGATGCATACAAATAATATAAAACAACATCTCTTAAAAACGGGATACAGCAAGGGATTTAGAGAAACTGGGGAATATCAGAATACAAACTACGAAGAAGCGGGATGGTAGCTACCAATACAACGCAACATCCTCGGCATATATAAGCCTACGGGTCTCATCCAAGGCGTGTTCCAAGAACCACAACCAAGGTACCCCTTCCATCCATATACACCCGAGACATTCCTAGTGTGCTCCTATCCGGATCATACACCACGACCCTAGGTCAACTGGAACTCCCTCTCGGAGACCTATCCAGCGGAAGTCCGACTGCCCGAAGGCTAGCTGTTTACTGGCTAGAGACTCGGTACATAAGTACCCACTGTGATAATGCATGCATGCTCATGTTATTCTACACTACTCATACACATTTCCTACCATCACCCTCAATGGTATGGTTGAACACACAAGGGGAACAAGTCCCAGTACCAAGAGGTTACCTGAATAAGGCTTTTCACTTAGCTCCACAGCAGTATTTTTCTTGAGCTCATTATACAATAGAAATGCCTACACATAAGACATTTTCAATTAATTACTGTTCATATGAACACATGCAAGCTACTAATTCTACAAGCATGGTTCTAATTACTCATCTCAATCCCACTTAATCAAGGACCAAGGGCAGTCCACCGATCTCACGGTTCGGGATTCAAGTCAACGTACGGCAACCTACAGCAACCATGTACGAATCGTCAATACACGGTAACTCTGTTAGAATACGAAATACATCTCAAACATCATTAAAACTTATAGAAACCAACATCCACTTCCACCTATAGATTTTATTTAACATACAGTCACACTATTTTTTTTCCTTGGCCGAATTGGCCTAGTTCAAGTCCATGATTTTCTTTCCAAAATATTCTCATGTTTATAGACTTCAATCCAAGGGTTTCATCAAGCATCAAGCCATAACATATTTAAATGAAGCTTCATCCAAAGTCAGCCCCTCTTATGCGTAGGATATATGATTGAAACTCATCTTTTACCACTTATCAAGAAGAAGAAAATACAAGGTTATGACCACAAGAACACAAGGATTCTTTTCCAAAAAATAACTAAGCATTTTAGGGACAAGAAAATACTCACAAGCTCCTCTTAACACCCTTGGTTGTTACGGTACAGAAGTAGAAATTGAGCTGCTTGATATCTACAACACCAAGAGACAACCGATTAACATTAAGGCTCATTCAAATTGCTTCATTAACTTGTTCTCATCCAGAATTTTTTTCTTGACCGTATGCAAGGAAAGAAAGAACACATGGCGGTCATATGTTTTGAATGGGAAAGAAAGAACCGATTATTATGTATTTGGACCTACTTAGGACTTACCTCCTTCTCTCCAAAATAATTCAGCTGCTTGATGCATTCAACCAAGTGAGAACTGACTTGATGTCTCAAAACAATTCAGAATTCTCTTGGCCGTATGAAAAGAAGGAAGGAAAGCTATAGGCGGTTATGTTGGGACAAGGAAAGAAGGAACCGACTTGTTACTTTGTGCACTCAGGATTTTTACTTGTTTAATATTTACTTGACTTCACCTCATGCTTTACATTTCCTAGTTGCTTTTCATTTCCACCGTTTGGAAGACAAGAACCGACTTTATTGTTTATTAAGCAATTAGAATTCTGTTCCTTTTTATTCCACGCTCAACACAAGGCTGCTCTTTCTTTTATTTATTTATTCTTCTTTTGGTCACCTACTTGGAAGAACAAAGAACCGACTTTATGTTTGTTTAAGCATTCAGAATTTTTTTTCCTTTATTCCTTTGAGTCCACCTCTTGCTTAATTTACCAAACTTTGTTTTCTTTCTTTTTCATCACCGCTTGGACTTATTTCACTTTTTTTTATTTAATTCAACCTTTTGCTAAGAAAAGGCAACCGACTAGGATTCTTAAACAATTCACAATTCTCCTTGTTTAATGTTTCTTTTTTTGTACGTAAGAATGGAAGAAAAGCTATAGGTGGTCATGTGTTTAAGCATGAAAAGGATTTTGGTTTAAGCACGACAAGGACTTTTATCTAAGCACGATAAGGATTTTTGTCTAAGCACGACAACACTTAAGCACGACAAGCACCTCACTTCTTTTATTTATTTTATTTTTATTTTTTCTTTGATTAACATCTTAATAGTTAAACTTAAAATTGTGAGGTGTTATACGTAACTCCTTGATGTGGTTGGCGCAATCCTCGACATCTGCACTAAAATAGTCATGTATTGCCAACAGTGCTTATAATAACCCTAACTTTTGAATTTCAAAATATGTGCATTGATTAATGGATTAACCATGATTATAATGGTCTAATTAGGTGGAGAATCTAATTAGATGAAAATAAATCACTTTTGGACAAAAATGCAATTAGTTGAAGTTTTGGGGCAAAAACATAATTGTAGAAAAAGTTACCCGGAGCTTGGAAATAATGTAGTGTGACATTAGTAAACCATATTTGTGAATATTGGAATTATAGAAATTTGTTATGAACTAGAAGAGGATTTCATGAAGGTTAATTTAGTAATTTGCAAAATAAGATATTTTGATGAATTGTTGACTTTTTGAAAAAGGTTAGTAACTCAACTAAGCATCTTTGTCTCTTATTATGAGCATCATTTTCATACTTCTCTCCATTAGGGCCAAACCTCCACTTACCTTGAGCTTTGAATTGTATCTTTCCATTTAGTGACCAAATCAAGAAACACTAAACATGAAAAATGCTTAGTTTGTTTTGTCTTGTGATCAAAACCTACTACTTGAATCCTATTGAAAACAAGTGTGTAAGGAGAAAAATTTGTTGGAATGTGGCAATTTTCATATTATTTGAAGCAAAGGAGAAGTGTTTTGGTTTATCTAAAGGTTGAAGATCATTCCTTGTACTATTGTGAAGCTATTGGTGGTAAGAAATCATACTTTCATCTAAGTTTTTTGATGATTCATGTTTAGGTTTTTCTAATGGAAGTGTGGTATGAATAATGACATTGCGATGTGATTTAGCCTTGGTTATAGTTGCAAAGTATGATAAGGACCCAAAATAAACGGTAGAAATATGATCAAATCATCATTTGGACAAGGTTGGAGATTTTCGAAAATCACAAGTGTATATAGTGTGATTTCTTACAATGCAAATAATGTGCCATAGGTCTATGATGTGCTTGTTTCACTTGAATTCGAGGAGTGAATCAAGTGGGAAGTTGGTGAACAAGCAATCTTTGGATGAACCACCGGATCTAGGGTTTGATTCTTGATTATTTCAAGAAGTTTGGTAAATTTCTATCCTTACGCTATAGATGGATTGATAGATGTGTTTGATATTTCTTGTATGGAATATTTAATGATCACAGTTCTGCCTTTGATAGGTAATGCTAGTATAATCTAGTGTTGTGGAACTTTTGGTTAGTGTATGGACACTTTGGATACAAAGGGAATCTTGGTAAGAAGCTACTGCATGTAAGCTTTTGGATCTTGGGATTTATCCCTTGTTTGATGCATTAATATATGTATGTGTATGCTATGTGTTTTGTACTTGGTATGTGGCAAGGGAGTTCCTCGCATAATTCATAGAGTGTAGTTTCTCTGGCCAGTAGGATTTGTTTATTGCTGCATGAGCATTCCTGGGAAGGTGTGTTAACCTGGGGGATATCTTGCAAGAGCTTTACTTACATGGCATGGATATGTATATGATGTATTACATGATTTATTTCTTTTATACTGAAGTGAACTTGGGAGGAGGAATCCTCCAAGGACCCCTAGTTTACTAAGACGTATATCTCACCCCGCATTATGGGGGTTTCATGTGCAGGTACTGATGGTGCAAGACCATCACCGGGCATGAGACCAGGCTAGTTTGCCATATTGTTGCATGCTTATGGGATTTAGTTTTTGAAATATATTTGTACCTCATATGATATCTATGCATTTTGAGAGCATAGGGATGTCTATGCCATTCTTGATATGCTAGACATAATGATGTATAGATCATGTATATAGTGATATTACTTATGTAGTTGTTTTGGCAAATGAAGTATATATTTATTTGGAGTTTATCATTTTGAGATATGATTTAAACAAGGAAAGCATGACTGTATTGATGAAGTTGATTCATAGATGACTCAATGTATGAGGCCTTGAATTGGCAAGATGTAGGTATGACAATTATATCAAATGGTCAATTTGGTAACATTTGGATTTGAGAGGATATAATAGGTTGCTGTCAAAATTTCTACTCACTAGTGAGTGCAGATTTAGGAAAATTGTAACTCACTCAATTCTCAACCAAATAGGAAGTGTGCAGTACCAAATTAAATCTAATGGTGTCTATCTTTATGTCCTTAAAGATGGGATTTTTATGAGTTGAGAATTGTTCCTAGTTTTTGGAAGAAGTGAGTCCAGATTTGGATTCTAGCAGACAGTTTTTGGCCTATTTTTAAACTAGTCGTATCTCCTTTGTTCCTTAACAAAATCGGGTATATTATATATCAAATTAAATTATCATATGGATAATTTTTTATATTAAGATATCAGAATAATCTGGGTGGGGAGACGTCCCCAGTTTAAAGTTTTGTTCACTACCCTATTTTTCAAAAGACAGTTTTAAAACATTTGGCTTACAATGAAGGTATTTTGAGTTATACAGATTCGATTGAGGCTAAAAATATGCCGTTGGAAATCTCAAGAAATCTAGTTAAACGTATTAAAAGATCAGATATTATGGTAAATAAACTGTTGTCGTAATTTTGGAAAATCTGAGGGCTATTTTTGGTTTGTATGAATAAATGAGCAGCGTAAATTTTAGAACCTAAATAATAAAGTTGTGATGGTTATGATAACATCATGGGAGTATCTTATAGGGCTAGTATGATATATTTTAGCTAGATTTTAATTCAACTGTTGTGATTGTAACTGGGCTTAGTATCATTTGCAATTATAACATACCGGCAGCTGACGTGATTTCACCATGCTGGGTCCACAAGGGTAGTTAGATTACACTCATAAACAACTTCAAAGGGGCTCTTTCCCGTGATATGTTGTAAGCGAATTTTTCTTGTGGCAGTGGCGGAGCCAGGAAAAATATTTAGGTAGTGCCAAAAAATTTGACATATCAAAATATTTATTGTAATTACACAAATATATCAGGAAAAAAATTTATTATGAATTCTAGCATATTTATCTAATTTATTTACTAAATAATGTCACACAACAATGAAATTTTAATTAGGGTTTTACTAATCTCATGTTACATGAGATAGTACTCTCATGTAGGTGATACAAATATGTAGGGTCTATAATTTAAAAAAGAAAAGAAAAAATTGGCACAAAATTCTATGAGTGTATGGCATAAGATAGGTATCTTATGTAACATGAGACTATTATTTCCCTTTTAATTATTATATATAAAACAAACATATAAAAATGTACTAATCTTTCCGATAAACATTTCAAATATAAGAATTTATAACAGTAATAGGTCTATGCTGTAATAAGTCATACATCAAGTGGATTTTAATTTCTTTGGTGAAAGTAGAGATGAAATGAAATTGCTATGCTCTTCCTTAATTAGCTAAACCATATGGCTAATAATCATTAGTTAAAAACTTGCGCTCCAAAACTAACAAATTTCTGCTATGCATCAGGGAGGTTGATTGAGTTTGTTGCTGGGTGGCGGCTGATGTTGATTTTGAGAAAAAGAACAAGACTTAGGGCAATATGGAGGGAGGATATTTTGGGATGTTGATTGGAAAAGAGAGAAAATAAAAAAATAGGGGGGATTGTGTAAAAGAAGATGTAGGTATACAAATAAAAAATAAAAAAATGTTTAAAAAAGTACAATGACAAATGAGTGGTTAAAAAAAATGAGGGAAAAGATAAAAATTAAAAATTGAAGATAAAAATATTATAATTTTGTCATATTTATTTAGATAGTGCCAAATTATGATTTTAGCCATGGCCAGATTTAATTAGTCATATATATATATATATATATATATATATATATAATAAGTACAAAATTTTGAAACAAAGGTAATGCCAAGGCACTACCAAGTAACAAGGTGGCTAAGCCACTGTTTGCGGCAAAACCAAGTCCTATTGCTTGGGATTGTCTCCAACAAGCTCCGTAATAAATTGCCTAAGCTTTTGCTTATAACTTCAGTTTAGCTGCCAGTTTGGGGGTGGTGAGATGTACTAAATTACAGCTTGGTCCCTTTTAGCCCTCCAAAGGCAATGCCAGAAGTGACATACAAGCTTCACATCACGATCGAAAGTAATAGTCTTAGGCACGCCATGGATTACTACTTCCTGCAAAAACAAACGAACTACCAACGAAGCATTAAAAATCTTGCAACATAGGATAAAGGAAGCCATCTTTAAGAACCTGTCTATTACCACCATTATAGAATCCTTATTGCGGTGAGTCCTTGTTACGCCTAATATGAAGTCAAGGCTAATATCTTCTCATGGTGCAGTCGAACTAGGTAGGACTAAATGTAAGCCAGCAATGGTTCCCTTGGTTTTAGCTATATGACACACATATACCTCTTAACAAGTTTACCAATATCATGCTTTATTTGTGGCCAACAGAAGTGTTTGCAAATTAATGTTTTGGTTTTATCTACACCAAAGTGTCCTACTAACCTTCCTGAATGTCCCTCAATGATGATCACCTCTCATAGTAAACATTGAGGAATGCAAAGTCTATTTCCCTTGAAAAGAAACTCATCAACTATCAGAAATCACATATAAGGACTTGCCTTGCGTTTCTTCCGAATCTCCCCAAAATCAGTATCATCAACATACAACTTCTTAAAGGAATCGAAACCAACAATCTTCACCTACATGGTGGATACCAACAAATGTTTTTTTCTAAGTGCATCTGCAACCTTGTTCAATGCTCCTGCTTTGTGTGTAATTATTAAGCTAAAAGCTTGAAGAAACTCCATCCACTTGGCATGTCTAACGTTCAACTTATGTTACCTATTGATGTATTTTAGTGCTTAATGATCTAAGAAAGGGACAAACTCCTTTGAGATAAGGTAGTGTCTCCAATGTTCCAACCTTCGAATAATAGCATAGAATGCCTTATCATAAGTTAGGTACTTCCTCCTGGCTTCATTTACTTTATCACCAAAGAATGTAACTGATTTGGTTTTCTGACTTAGTAGGCCTCCAATACCTACTTCTAATGCATTGCAATATACTTCGAACACATTAGAAAAGTCTAGTAAAATCAATATGAGGGCTTGAGTGACCTTTTGCTTAAGCAGCTGAAACACTGTTTCTTCCTCCTTGCTCCATTCAAATCTGCTTCGTTTAAAACAATCAATAATTGGTGCTAAAATCTTTTATTAACCTCTTGTAAAAAGATGCCAAACCAAGAAACTCTGAATATCATGTATACTCCTTGGAGTTTCCCATCCAGTAATAGCCTTTAATTTTGCTAGATCAATCTGAATACAATCATTAGAGATAACATATCCCATAACGGTCATTCTGTCTGTCTGTCAGCGAGAAAGTGACATCCTTTAAGTTGGCATACAACTTTTGCTCACGCAAAGCCTTAAATACCTTCCTCAAGTACAATAAGTGTTGTTCCACGTTTGATCTAAATATTAAAAGATCATTAAAATAAACAAATATAATATCAGCAATTATACTTAGAAAAACTTGATTCATCAACTGCAAGAAGGTGCTAGGCGCATTGGACAACTAGAACAACATCAACAACCATTCATACATGTTATCTCTCATCTTGAAAGTAGACTTCCATTCATCTCTAGGTCGTACTCAGATATGATGATAGCCACTCTGCAGATCTATCTTGGAGAAGATGGATGCTCCATGAAGCTGGTCGATTTGGTTAACACAGTGAGGAATGAGGAAACAATATTTAACTGTTATCTGATTAATAGCTTGGCTCTCTAAGAACATTCTCGATGGACTATCCTTTTTGGCACCAATAGTGCTGGTACTGAGCAATGGTTCATGCACTCCCAAACTACACCCTTTTTCCAGCAATGGTCATTTTACACACCTTACCGCTGCTGGTGCATTTGGTGTGAAATATTTTATGTCAGAGCCACAACTCATCATCAGCTTTGTCAACATTCAACACCCTTCAAAAAATAAAGGATTCACCTAAATCACCATAAATAACCTCACCCTCTTCACACCCTTCATACACATTATAGGTAGGGCCTATATCATTAGCTAGATTATAAGTAAAAGTGACATTGTCGGTTCGTACAATTAGCAGTAAAGTTCCCTAAACCCTGACACTTGAAACACTTCTTCATCATAGCATCTATCTTGCCTATTCCACCACTGATTCCTTATTCTTTGCTCGTTAGTTTAGGGTTAGAAAAAGTTTTCCCCGTGCCAGTGTTAGCCGATGAGCTTGATAACTTCCCTCTGTCAGAAAATCTAGATTTGAATTTTGAAGTACCTTATTTTCTCTTACACTGCCCTTCTACTTTCAAAGTCAGTCATCACACATCCTCCCATGGCCAATACTATTGCAAATATACAACATTAGAGATCCCAGTCCACAATCCTCCCTATTAACGTGCAATCAATCGTTTGTCCTTCTTTGTGATATCATAGAGCATCTGCATTTGGTGAGCTTAGCAGTGTACTATTCAACTAACAGGTCTAACTCCTTAATATTGTGGTACTCAATGAATTCCTCATGTCGGTAGTAAGTACTAACCAACTCTTGATCTTCGACTTCCTTTCTCTGGCTCGCTGCTTCTTAACGTGTTCACACCAAATAGAGGCAGTAACCTCAATTTGATAGTAACCAATTTGACATTCTGGTCTTTTGTCAAGTCTTTAATGTCAAATACCCTCTCTATGGTGTGCAACTAGTCGATAAACTCATTTAGGTGTGTGGTGCCCTTGAATTCCAGGAACTCAACCCTCATCCCAATGTTGGGAAAAAGTGATTGGTCACCAAGTTGACTTTGTCCTTACCTCTCCTAATTTTAGAATGGGTTTTCGCTTCTTTCTTCTGCATGAGACGATCTTTCATACTACCTTCTTTCTTTTGACTTGTTCAACTGCATTAAGGCAAATAGTTGTTTGAGCTCTTGGATTCGCTTATCTTTTTCTGCCAATATAGCATCTTGTGTGTCGAAGTGTGGTTTTTCGTCACCGCCATTGGCTGAGTTGCCCCCATCATCGCCTTGACCTTGCCATCCACGACCTCGACCGCCATTGTTGTGATCATCCATTTATGCAACAAGCTGAGGTTTGATTATCAAATAATGTTGAAGCAGTAACCAATTTGTCAAACAGAAAGACAAAACGGACACAAGAATTGCGAGAAAACTATTTCTCTTTCCTTAAAAGTTTTTGCAACATAATTTAACCTAAAAATCCATCTAAATCGACCGTAGAAGGCCCAAAACTACTTGTCAAATTTGAGCCCTATTAGAATTAATCAACCCGGGAACATCATTATATATATATATATATATATATATATATATATATATATATATATATATATAATACAACCATCTTATGTAAAATTATCATACTAAAACTCATACATTATTACAGCATAATAAAGTTGTAGAATGACAAGTTATTAAAAGGTGTTAAAAAAGTGTGCAAATAATAATTTTCAAATCAGATAGAAGCTTCTTTTAAAAAGAGATAGGATAATGGGAAGGACGGGATTAGTAGTTAGAGGGAGGAATAATAGAATAGTGCAATCAGTCTCTCCATTGGTTAATAGCATATTTATGCAAAAGCCAACCTCGCATAAGAAATAACCCACAATTTAAGCTTTGAGGCACTTACGATTTTCTTCAAAAAAAAAGAAAAAACGATTCCCTAATTCCAAATTGCGCAAAGCCACGTAAACAATGCTCGCTGATGAATTTGGGAATCTGACCATAACATTTCAGTGACCACTAGTCTTATTGTTTAGTGGCATCTTACCATTTAAAAAGGCAGAAGAAAGTACGGTGCGCCATTAATTCATTGATTAATTAAGGTTTAGCTTTTACTAAGAGGAATACAATTTCAAATAATAAAAGATCATCTAGTATATGTGGACCTACACACTATGTATTCTTTCACTTGTGCTTTTTCTTTTGGAAACGGAGTCAGCAAACAGAAACTTATTATTATATTTACTTGATAGTTTGATTAGAGAGTATACCGATGCAATTTCTACAAGTAGCACACCAGAAATATAAACTTAAAAAAAAAAAAAAAAAAAAAAAAAAAAGGCGGAACGTACTATATATTATTCTCGGTAAGTCTTCAAGGTCATATTCCTTCTGCACTATCATTAGTGGGAGTTATCTTGCTACACCCAAAATTTATGTTGTATTCTAACCAAAAAAAAAAAAAAGGAAAAATGTATGTGTTTTTAAAGGACACAATATTGTGTTCTTTTAGCGGGCGTTTGATATAAGAAAAAAAAATTTTGATCCCGGAAAATAAATTTGCAGATAAATAGTTAGCAAATTTTTTTACGGGATAATTTGCAAAAAGATGTTTGGTAGCCCAAAAAATTTGATAGGAAACTTGGATTAATTTGACTAACTATGTTTTGTTGATTATAAAAAAATGATGGGAATCTTTACCAAAATTACCAAATTACCCATATATTTTCTCTCACCGCTCTGTTTATATCTATTGCTAAGGGTGTTTTTGTCTTAAAAACTTGGAGTCATTTTCCCCCCACATTGGCAATTTATTTTTCCACATTTTCAATGGCAAAGTTGAACAATGTAAAATGGTGGCAAATAACTTGACTGCAAATTGAGTTTCCAATGGACAAACATTTCTTCCCCCTACCAAACACAGCAAGTTGTTTTTTCATACCACACTTTCCTTGGCAAAAAAAATTTGCCTGCAAACCAAACGCCCCCTTACTTTTTAACACTATGTCTTACCAGTAAGATATAATTATTATAAAATAAAAATTTCTCTCCTCAGCCACTTCAGTTGACGTGAAAAAAGAAAAAAAACAATTTTTCATATTATAACTATATCTTATTGGTAAGACATAATGTTAAAATTTAAAAGAACACTACTTGTGTCCTTTAAAAAGACAGACACTTGATCCAAAAAAAAAAAAAAAAAAATTATGTGGTAAAACTTGATTTGATCAAATGGGGCTCTCATTGATTTTGAAGAGAAAATAAACAATATGTGCTTAGTGGGCTTGTAATTTTGACGCAGCACAGATGCTCTATATTTTAAGGGTTTTATAATTTTCATTGAACATGAAAATTTAAATTTTTCTACACATCCTTAGATTTTCGTGTTGACATGGGTTCTACATATAATTTTTTCTAATACATGGGTCTCACATGTTTTTTATCTCTACAACATAAGATTTCAATTCTCATTCAACATGAGAATTATAAAACTCATATTTTAATCAATAGTATGCAAACTTTTTTTATAAATAAATCAACTGATAATTTCTGTACAACTAGCCATACAGTAATAAGTTATTGTGGACAATAATGCTAAAAGAAATAAGATTTTTTTTTTTTCGGGAATACAAAATTTTAGATGAGCAGATCTTTCAACCACAAGAAGGATTTTCAAAATAGCAGCGAGAAAAAACCCGGCTTTACAAATCATTTATCAAGCAAGGATCTTACATCGGTCAAAGGGAATCGAACTCACGCCCTTTAAAAATATGAGTCTACTCTTTAGGCAATTGCGTCCCTGCTTTTTTTGGCAAGCGGCTTTGTTCGGAAATTTGGAGGGGAAGGGGAGGAATGGAAGAAAATTATAAGGTATTCTTTTTTTTTGTTTGGGAGTTAAAAATGATAAGGGAGGAAAACGGATGGTTAATGAGATATTTTATCATTTTACCCTTTTTTAAAATTAGTATAATTATTATATTTTACAAACTAAATTAAATTTAAAATTTTTAACAAAATTATTTACGTACTTTTCATAATATTAAAAAAGATCATATTTTTTATGAAATTTCTACGCTGCAAGCTACGAAAATTGTCACAAAATTAATTTTTTCGTCATAATACTCTTCGTCGAAAAGTGACGAAATTTTTTTTCCGATGAAAGATTTTACAAAAATAAATTTTCTATCGAAATTTATTTTCTGTAAAAAGTTTTGACGAAAATAATTTCCTCCATCAAATGCTTTAAACGAAAAAAAATATTTCGTCAAAAATTTTGACAGAATGTTTTCCGTTCAAGATTTCGATGGAAATGTGTTCTGATGAAAATTTTGACGGAAATTATTTTGTCAGAATTTTTGAGGGAAACGTTTCATTCGAAACTTTCGACGAAATTTAGATTCTGTAAAGAATTTTGACAGAATGTTTTTTCTTTCAAATATTTTAATCGAAATATTTTTTGTCAAAATTTTTTACTAAAAAATTTTTTGTTGAAATTTTTTGACAGAAATGTGTTCTGTTGAAAATTTTGATGGAAATATTTTTTATCAAAAAAATTGACGAAAATATTTTCCATCGAAAATTTTCGATGGAAATGTGTTTCCTTATATATTTGACGGAAAACTTTTGTCAAAAAGTTTAACAAAAATGTTTTCATCGATAACTTTTAACGAAATGTAAATTCTGTAAAGAATTTTGATGTAATTTTTTTATGGCAAAAATTCTCGATGGAAATAAAAATTTGTCAATTTTTTTTGCAGAAACGTTTTTAGTCTCAAATTTTGATGGTAATACTTTTCTTCGAAAATCCTTGCGGAAATTTTTGATGGAAATATTTTCCGTAAAAATTTTTAGATGTAATTGTTTTAAGTCGAAACTTTTCGGTGGAGATGTGTTTCGTCAAATTTTGGGTGAAAATATATTCGTTGAAAGTTTCAACAGAATTTAGATTCCATCAATAGTTTTGACTGGATTTTTTCCCGTAAAAAATTTATGTCAGTGATGACAAAATCTTGTTTCGTCTTTAGTTTTGACGAATTTTTTTTGACTTATATGATTTTCATCAAAAATTTCTTCATTATTTTTTACGAAATATTTTTCGTCAATAAATTTTGTCGGTATTAGAGACTTTTCTAATAATGTCACGTTTAAAAATAATTCACATTTATGTAATTTTTACATTTTAATGCTAAGGGTAGATAAGTAACTTTTAATATTTCCCCCTCAAACCCCCAAATTTGGGGAACTTTAACTTTAGGAAGAATGAGGATTTTGGAGGGTTTAGTAAAAATCTCCAATTCTCTCCCCTCCTTTTTTTAAATTCATAAACAAGGGAAGGGCTTACTAAAATCCTCTCTTTCCTTTCCTTCCCCTCCTAGAATCAACTCCCAAACAAAACTTAAGAGAGTCGGAGAGAGATCCGGGCAATCTTATTCAGATGAGAAACCAAGAGAAATGTAGAATAGGGAAAAAATAAAGATATAAAAACAATTACTTTCTAATTTTATTTATATAAAAAAACAATTTTACTACCAGATATATTTTTACAAGAACGTATTTACTGGTGGTTGATTAAGTAATAGTAGGAGGCCAATAAGCATTATTTTAACTAGAAAGAGAAAAAATCAATATTAAGATATTAACCAATAAGCATTATTTTAAAAGTAACTTCGATTTTTTTTTTTTGATTCACTTCTTATTTTTCTCATTGCATGCAGACACAAAATTTGTATTTAACTATTGTTACACTACTTTAATTTTATAATAAAATAATATTAATACATTTCTCAACGCACAATTTTTTCCTTCTCAAACAAAAGGTGTAAGGACAGGTGCGAACAAAATGGTTTGCAAAAACATTCCTCTACATACAATTTGCTTTGCTCAGTTTCATTGTCAACTTTAACGGTTTAACCAATGGACTTTGTGCACAACACGCACGGCATAGGTTTTCTAAAGATTTCTCGTTTTTCAATTGTTATGTTTTATTTTGAATTTATATTTGAGAGAAAGGATATTCTAACTATCAAAATTTTCTACTACTAACTTACTACCTATCTAATCACCATTGGATCAAAGAGAAAGAATGTTAAAAAGTTTTTAAAAAAAGAGAAAAGATATAGTAGTTGAAGATTTTGATAGTAAGAATATTCTTCATCTATCTTTCAATCATAAATTCTTTGGTAAAAAAGTTAAAAGTATAAAATTTGTGCATTTTAGTCCAAGGAAAGATTAGGCATGGTCCTAAAGCAGTGTTTATCTTTCCAATAAAAGATAGACGTTTGAATCTTATGTAGCATATGTTAAAAAACTCTTTCCATGAAATTTTCATTTAAATATAAAGAAAAATAATTCAAACAGTTACTTAGATATTACTTATGAATTGAATGTAAACTTTGTAATAAAAAAAAAAAAAAACTTGAATGTAAATTTTACCACTGTTCGTCCATTTGAATGTAAACTTTGTAATAATACAGATAAATTTCATGTTAAAATTTTTTAAGGATATTTCGAAATTTGTTAGTTTTATGATTTTCTCTTTTATTTCTCATTTTGTCAAATTTTAACTTGTCCCCTCAATTCATTTTTTATTTTTACTGCTTTCAAGATCACGTTGTATCTCTTATTAATTCATCCAAGCTAATCCACATAACAAATAAACGGTTTCTATATATTCAAAGAAGGACCTAGACTATTTTTGTTTAAATTTGAAATTGTGTATAATATAAAGATGCCTGTATAATTTTTTTATTAAAAACAAATACACGCTATTTCTGTGTGTGTTTTTTTTTCGGTGAAAACTATTTCTGTGTTTTAATTTCTATTTTATCTTTCTGAGTTTTCCTCTCCTCCCATCTTATGATAGGGTCGCAACTCACTTGGTATTGGTTAGTTATTTTTACCTCAACGGGCCTTGTGCGATGGGCCAACTGTGAACATCCAACTTTGTCCTAAATATTTAAAATACAAAAAAGTAAAAATGATATAAAAAAAATTAAACTGTGACTATCCAATTATTTTATTTCTAAGTAATATTAGTTGTAGTATAATAATAATAATAATAATAATAATAATAATAAAAAATTAAGAAATGGGTTAGAAGAAGATTTTTTTTAAAAAAAAAGAAAAAAAACAAAGAAAAAAAATAACGATATAAAAAGAAGGAAAAACAAAAAAAACAAAAAAAGCAAAAAAAAGTAATTGTTTGATGTGTTTTGTTTTTAGCTTTTAGTCAACTTGTTTTGTTTCTATCTTAAAAAAGAAGAAACCATGAATTTGGGCAGAGAGCATCGCAGAGAAAAAAGGAAAAAAAAGAATGGAGCATGGCTTGGGTCAAAAATTGCTCTTGTGGGTTCATGGATCAGACAGTCAGAATAAAGACAAAATTATTTAAAGATTAAACCAAAAGAAGCAATAAAAAAGAGGAGGGGAAAGTGATGGTATAGAAAATATTTCTAAAGCATGGAAAAGGAAAAATGAAAGGATCAAGAATGCAGGAAAAATCAAAAGAGAAAAGGATGTAACATAAAAGGGTTCTGAGACACTTTTCTGCATAAAAGGGGACACTAAGGCAAGGAATGAGAGGAGGGTTTTTCCACACACACAAAAACTTGGAGAAGAGAGGGAGAAAGGATAGACCAACTCCACAATCTTCTTGCATTTTTATTCCAGAATCTCCCTCACAGATCAAAAACTCAAGATGAATAAACTTTAAGTTTTCTTTTGGAACCAAAAGACCCCCACAACCACGTGAATAGCTCTCATCTCCAGCGGCTTCATAAGACTCACGCATAAGCTTCACTGTCACATTACCTTTCTTCTCCGCTTGCCGCATTTGTCTCCAAGAATAGCCTTCACAAGAATAGTCGTGACGAATATTTTTGCTTCTGGTACCTTTCTTTCATCTTTTATTTGCGCACAGGATTTTCTCTTGACCCATATTATTGCGTTAAACAGAATGATAGACTGTATATGTAAGAACCCGCACCGCTAATTAAGGTAATTAGCGAATTAATTATGATAATTAGGAAATAATTCCATAATTGACCCTAATAATTATTAATGGGCTTAGATAATTATATTGAGTGAGTAAAAATGCTGAAAGTCGCTTTTCGGAAGAAAAGCGCAGATACCGGTTCTGCTACTCGGTATAAATGCGTACCGGAAAATTATAACGAATGTATGATAATTACTAGAATATTATGTAGGACTTGTAAAACAAGTTTCAAGTCAAAATGACGTAATCTGATGCCAGAACTGATACTGGCTATGGAAAAGCGCGTACCGGAAAGGTGCTCCGAAAAATAAAATAAAAATATGAAAAATCTTAGAAAAATGCGTAGGTCTAGAATCCGAAGTTTGGGATCAATATCTTTTACTTTGCGATTAAGGCTAATACTGCGCGATTAGTGACTTTGCCTATATATAGACCCTTTAAGGGCACAAAACCCTTGGTCTAAATTCTTCTTCACGTGAGTGTGGGCTGCAGCTTGTGTCTTGCATGCAGCCACCCTCTTCCTTGCTTGGTTGCCACCAAGTTTTCATCTTTTCTTCTTCTTTCACACTCAAACACTTGGGGAGTGTGAGAGTTAACCTTGGGGCTGCATTGTGGTCATCATTCTGAGTTGAGGGGTAGTTAGTGAGCATGAGTTTAGAGCTTTAGTAATGGCTACTTTGTGGTAGTCATTGTGAGCTTCAAAGTGCCTTCTTGTGGTGCAAGAACCCATCTTGAAGTGCCATTTTCATGCTCCTACTTAGGCTGAGTTTGAGGAACCTTGGGAGAGCTCCAAGAGCACAACTTGCCTCTGTTTTGAACTTTGGTAAGTTACCCCACTATGATCATGAGTTTATGATGCTTAAAGTTGATGTCTTGGCCATGTTTAATGAGTAAACAAGAGGGTATAAGGTATATGAACCTAAAATGAACTAAAGATGCATGCTTTAACGTGTACATGTGTTAAAAGTTGGACCTTTGGGATGGATATTCACGAAATGCAGAAACTGCATTCTGTCGTGAGATATCCGGATATTTGTCGAACAGATATCCGGATATCAGTATCCGGATTTGGTATCCGGATATTGATATCCGGATATGGGATCTGGGTATCCGGATATGACATATCCGGATATGTCCAGTGTGATATCCGGATATGGCATATCCGGATATTCCCCTTCTGATATCCGGATATCTTGGGTTCTGCGCAGACAGTAGCTTTACTGTATGAACAGTAAGCTATTGGGTGTGTGTGGACCCTAATTTAAGGAAGTTGAACTTCTGTAATAAATGGACTAAGTCAGAATCACATGATTAAGGGCTTATGGCTTTGTTGGAAGCCTTAAGACGTAAAACGTAAAGAAAAGGCGTAGTCTTTAAGTTGTATGCTTGTGATGCATTAATATTGACTTGTTAATGGTCCAAATCAGATTGTGATACTGCTGTTTGTGGACTTGTGAGTGGTTGGACTCTTGGCTTGGATAGCTAGCTTGCAAGGTAAGCTTTCGTGTCCTCGGTTTAGCCATTTTGATGTTCCACCATGTCCCATGGGGATGGGTTTATGCATGCTGTGTTACATGCTTTGATTATTTTGGAAATGCTGTTGAGCTGTTTATATGTAATGAGCTATTATGATATGCATGTGGTGTCCACCTAGACGGCAATCCTGAGTATGTAGTACATACAAGATGGAGAAGCATGTGGGTGAGGTGCAGGTAGTATCCATGTACTCATGTAGGCATAGACGTATTCCTACATTTCTCTGGCCAGTAGATTTGAAAGCACACATGACATGATTAATTGCTGCATCGCATGATTTTAGAACTTATACTGTAATACTGTTTTTAGAACTTATATTACACATGTAAGTGAGCTTGGGGTGGAGACTCCTTGAGGACCCCTTGTCTTACTGAGATTTCTTGTTAGAGATCTCACCCCACGTTTGGGGACGCTTATTTCAGGATCAGGTAATGTTGAGGGCTCAGGTGGCAGGAGGCCAGAGCTGAGTTGATATTGACGTGCTGGTTGTGGATTGCTGTTTATTTGACTGCTGTTATGTTTTATGCTTTATTTATGTTAAGTTATGTTGAGACTATTTGTGGGCATTGTTGCCTTATTTGGTGAGCATGGGGTTTGTCCATGCCACATGATTGTTATCGTCTTTTTATGTTAATGTTGTAATTAAAGTATCAGGATTTTGACCCAGGCTACTTGTGTAGACCTGCGGCTTTAGATACTCACATTATATTTATGTACGAGGTATTCAGTTAGTTGTCTTGCAATTTACATACAGGCAGTATTTTTATGAAAATGATTAAGTAATCAAGTTGGTTAAGTTAATGACGTCATAATTGAATTAAAGAAAAAGTTATTCCACATTTTAATTAAGCGTGGCTTAATACGATAGTGTGTTAACAATCCGGGTTAACACGGGCTGTTACAGTATACAAGAAAAAGAATAAAGAATGATGCACCTGCGTATGTATCATGTTTCTCTTAACTTTTTGGATACACTATTTGAATATGAATATTTGACTCTTTATCCAAGAAATATGACTTATGTGATAGACCTGTTAGCTTTTTAGGTGTGCTATTGAAATATGATGGTTTATTTCTTTTACTACGTACTTTTGATGTGAAAAGACATAAAAATAGTCTGCTACTTATTTTTGTACCGTTTGTTTTATTTACACGTATATATGTGCATTAAGAATAAAGCACAATGACAGAGATTTTTTTGAATCAAAATGAAAATGTTGGACAGGTGGCTTCAATACTCAAGAGGGGGGTGAATTGAGTTTAACAAAATCTTTTCGCAAAGTACCTCCTTTGATGTTTTAAAGACTATTTCTTCAATAAAGTGATTTAATAGAAAATAATCTAAGCGTAGGAGCAAGAAAAGGAATAGCAAAGTAAACAAGCTAGTATGCACAGACAATCTAAAAAAGCAATTTCAGTATGTAAATAAAGAGATCAGAGTTAGAGAAATTGCAAACTAGATGTATCCTGGTTCGGTCACCACCACTGTGACCTACGTCCAGACTGAAGCAGCTCGATCAAATCTTTTCACTCACTATCAAGCTTGAGGGTGCTTGACAAACCACTACACCTTTTCAAGAATTCGGGCTCTTGATGCCTTACAACTTTTCACTCCAAATTTTCTTAGGAATTTGGTGACCTTTCAAGTGTATAGGGTTCACTCCCCTAACTACTCAATAAATCAAATGAAGGTGTTTAACAATGGCTAAGTACTCTCAAAGTACAGATAATACAAGTTGAAGAATAATGGTATATGACACTCTTACAAGAATAAAGCTCAAAGAGATTTTATGATATGAAGACAAGAATAATGCAAATAGGATGAGAATTAATGAGCAATAATGATCAAAAGGTGTGTCCCATCAATGGGAACAGTAGCCTCTATTTATAGAGGGCCCCCAAGGTTTATTTCTTAACCATTTTCGCAAACTAGCCGTTTTATAGCCGTTATTTTTGTCTCTGTACAGTGGGTAATCGATTACCATAGGTTGGGTAATCGATTACCATGAAGGGTAATCGATTACTATAGTTGGGTAATCGATTACCATGAAAGGTAATCGATTACCATAGTTGGGTAATCGATTACCAACCTGTCAGCAGGTTGGATTTTGCCCTTACATGGTTTTCTCTTGATTTAAAGACAGTTTCAAAAACATATTTAAACAGTTTATGAGTATTGAAAGTATATTTTCATGTTTAGAAATGTATTTCAATGTTGATTGATGATTTAATGCATGTTCTTTAAAAATACTATGAGCTTCGTTCATGTAAGGAATCATCTTACAAATAATCCTAAGTCCTATATATTATTTTGAGTTTAGACTTAGAGACTTCTCTTGAAGCTTGAGTCTTGATCTTGTTTGGACTCCTTTTTGATAGTTGCACGATGAGACTTTCTTTCCATGCTTGTTTGTTATCATCAAAATCGTTGAACCTTTATGTTCTTTTCGTTGAGTGCATTGGTTCCACAATCTCCCCCTTTTTGATGATGACAAACTCAAAAATAAAAAAGAAGGTTAGTATTGCATGTTATAGAATTGACACTCCCCCTGAATATATAATTGATATATAAGGTGTCATTTATGTTTGAATTTTATTCTCCCCCTCTTTAACTTAATATATGCTTATACCTTGTTTTTAATTGTCACATATTTCTCCCCCTTTGGCAACATCAAAAAGCATGAGTAGATAAGGAGAAAACATGTATCTAGGTAATGCAAAAGAGATAATGAAACATAAGTAGTGTGCCTAATAAAGTAAAATGTAGGCAACCAGTTCAGAGAGTTAGCGAGCTAGAGAAGCAAAATGTTCAAAGTAATCATGACGAAATAGATGCATAAGAAAAGTCCAAAATAAAAACTAAATAACTGATAAAGACTAAAAGTCATCAGAGTCATGTGGAGGCGGTGGTGGTAGAGAAGGAAGAGGAGGAATGTTGAGATGATCCTCAATGCGTTTCAGACGAAGCTCCGTATTTGCATGCCTAAAGTTCAAAGAGGCGAAGCCAGATTCCATAGTGGTCTGAAGCCGATGAATAGATGTGAGAATGGATCCCAAACTGTGGTCCGCGGAGGAAGAAGAATCAGCAGGAGGATCAGTGGCCGGATGAGGAGGGTCTTCATGGATATCAGCAGGACCAGCTCCAATGTCAGGAGGAGTAGTCGTCTTGCACCAGATGCCATTGATCTGCTTAATTTGCATTTGGGCCAGCAGATGCATTCCAAGCTTGTGGACAGCATCACATAGGGTCTCACCTTCCATAAAGATTTGCTGATGATGCAGAATCTCAACAATGACAGTAGCGTAGGGAAGTGCACCCGAGGAGTTTCCGGCTTTAATCATTTGTGAGCAGATAAAGTAAGGCCAGTTGAAACTTATTTTGGAGCGAATCACCCACATGAGAAAGATATCAGCATCAAGCACCCGAGAGTAGTTAGAGGATCTCGGGGACAGCATGTGAGTGATCACATAATGTAGAATCCGGTTTTCCATAGTTAACATGGACACACTGAACTTGGACTGTGTGACGATGATGCCGGGTTCCACAATGGACTGCGCGAAGGCATACCGGTCATACTGGGGAAATGAATACACACCGTATTTGTGTCCGGTGTATGCAGAGCCAATGATGCAGGGCCATTCGCTGGGAGGTACCGAGAAGGTCTTGCCCTTGATATCAGCTTTGAGAGTATCATTGACAAAGCTGACAGTGCAGTAGAAAGCTCGAATAATGTCTTCGGAGTATTGGTCTTTGAGCAGAGTTAACTGTAG